>JARQOC010000003.1:777524185-777656762 GCA_033576535.1 Allobates femoralis
TGTGGAATGTTGTCTGGAAGTCATCAGTTATACATAACTGTGTTATTTTCTGCAGGGATGAATCCTGGCTAGAAAACATGATATCGGTCTGCACCAGGTAAAGAAAAAACTGAAGATTAAGAACTTCACCTAAAGACATCACTGGTGAGTACACTCGCTGACAGAAGTTATGTCGCTTATCCATGTTATGTAAATAAAAGCTTATAACCTGACGTTAAATTCTTCCATTGGCTGTATAAATTACTCTTATGAAAGCTGAAACCCTCCGAAATGTGGTTTAGGTTAAAACAATAAATTGGCATCAATGCTGAAATATTGATCATTTAATGAACACAGAATGGTCAGATTTTGGCAAGACAAAGGTTTTGTCGCCCACAGAAAGTAATGTGATTTTCAAACAAATAATTAACTTAAAATACAAATATATGTTCCATAACATTGGTGAATGAAGTTGTGGTGCTATTAGTCATATTTAATATTTTGTGTGACTTCCATGAGCTTGAAGGACTGCATCCATGGGGTTTAACAATGATTCATACAATATATTAAGTCATCGGCAATAGCAAAGAATGCAGTCTTACATGACTCCCAGAGTTCATCTAGATTCTTTGGTTTTGTCTTCCAAGCTTCCTCTTTCATCCTACCCCCAACCATGCTCAATGATGTTCATGTCTGGTGACTGGGCTGGCCAGCACTTGAGCACTTGATCTTTATTGCCTGGAGGAACTTTGTTGTAGAGATGGATGAAGGAGATGGAGCACCATCCTGCTGCAGAAGATGCCCCCTTTTTTGATTTGGAATATAAACGTAGCTAATACTTCTTGATATTTTAGGCTATTGATATTGCCTTCCACCTTGAAAATGTTTTGCATACCCATACTGAATGTAACCCCAGACCATGATATTTCCACCACCAAATTTAACTGTTTTCTGGGAGTATTTTGGATATGGGCTCCAGTAGGTCTCCTGCAGTATTTGCGGCAGCTGTGGTGTAATTCTACTGAAGATTCATCAGAGAAATCCACCTTTCAGGATATAACATCAGGTTATAAGCTTTTATTTACATAACATGGATAAGCGACATAACTTCTGTCAGGGAGTGTATGTGTATTGTCTATACACGCACATTGTACACTATATACTGAGCTCCTGTGTATAGTGTCACCGGTGATCACTGTATTACCTGTACACTGACCCAATATACAGAGCATTTTTATTATTTTACTATTTGTCACTATGTGGTGGCATTAAGTTCTTTGGCCATGACATGATGGTATTTGACCCTTGTATGTGGTATTATTTGGTCACTATCTAGTCGTAATATGTGGTCTCATGGTGGGGCAGTATTTATACCTTGTATGTGGTAGCATTTGATCACTATGTGGTGGTATTATGTGCTTTGGTCATGGTGTAGCAGTATTTGTGCCTTGAATTTGGCATTATTTGTCCACTATGTGGTGGTAATATGTGATCTGGACACTGAGTAGAGTTTTTTCTCCATTCTATGTGGCATTATTGGTCTTGGTAGAGAAAATTGTGGTCGGTCATTTGTTTTTTTTCTGATATCAATAATGGGAAAATTATTTATTTCAAATAGATCTTATATACTTGGATGTTTAACCCCTCCCTGTCCTGTGGCACAGCAGCAGAGATGCAGTTACAGAGGAGAAAGCAAGTTGAGCATTTGGTGAGATTTTCCCCTCAGTATTAGTAAGACAAAACCAGGAGTGGGTGAGAAATGCATAAAAAATACCTCTGACTGCTCCACTCCTGGTTTTGTCTTAGGCTGCTTTCACATTGAGATTCTTTGGGATCCGTGACTGTCCGTTGTAAAACGGACAGCCACAGATACGATTTCACCCCCATGTATCCGTATGGGCAACGGATCTGATTTGCCCTTAATGGCATCCGATTTATGTGAAACCTGATTGTGTCTGATTTTTTGCTGTACCCAAATCCCGATCTGTAGCAAATAACATGGGGGCATATGGAGCACGGGTGCTGGAGAATATTGGATCGTTTCCCAGAACCGATTTTAGTGAACTGAGCATGCTAAGTGAAATCAACTAACAAAGGGTTAAAAAACCAACCAAACAAAAAAAAACATCCTCACCTCTCCAGTGTGTGTCCCGTGCCGTCTAGCTTCTGGGGTTTAAGGACCTGGCGTTGCGTGGCAATCGGATCAGCTGATGCGATCACATGACCGATCAGCTGATCGAGTTGTCACATGACCACATCAGCGCGGTTTAAATCTCCGCCCACCGATCAATTTTGGTGGGTGCGGTATTTAAACCGCTCAGCTGATGCGGTCATGTGACCTTATCAGCTGATCGGGTTGCCACGCAACGCCAGGTCCTTAAGCCCCAGGAGCTAGACGGCGCGGGACACACTCTGGAGAGGTGAGGATCTTTTTATTTAACCCTTGGTTCACTCCCGCAATGTGTATATATATATATATATATATATATATATATATATATATATATATATATATATAATATATCCATACATGCACTTTGCAGGCTCAGGCTTCTGTGTCCGGATCCGTGAAAATCACGGACCCCGACACAGATATGGCATCCGGAGGTCACTTCCGATGCGGTCCTTTGCCTGTCCGTGGGGCCCTGCAAAAAGTAGGATCCCCACGGACAGGAGAAAAATCGCTACGTGAAACCAGCCTTACAAATACTGGGGTAAAAATCTGACCAAATACTCAGAGTGCTACATTCTTCTGATGATGCGGATTCCACCAATAAATAAGTGATCACCTTCCTAACCTGCGGATCGCTGATAACTTGTTTTCGCCAAAGAATCCCTTTAATGCAAACAACAGTAAAGGTGCCTCACAGCTATGATGAGCGCACAGTGATGTGCAGGAGTTGCCACTATAATGTGTAGAACGGCTAACAGGTATTTGCATATAGGGAGGTGGACCCCTGGAGTCAATTTCCCTGGGGGGCACCAGACACCCTAGTCCGGCGCTGCTGTTGGATGTGTGCTTTGGGTCATTTTCTTGCTGGATGACCCATGATCTTTGACTCAAACTAAGTTTTCTTACATTCAGAAGGACATTTTGCTCTAAAATCTGATTTCATGATTCCTGTGATACGGTTAAGGCCTCCAGTACCAGATACAGCAGAGCAACCCAACAGCATTATGGATCCTCATCCATGCTTAACTGTTGGTAGGGTGTTCTTTTCCTTATAAGCTTCATTGCACCGTCTGTAAACAAACTGTTGCTTTGCATTTCCAAAAGGGTCTATTTTTGTTTAATCTGTCCACAGAACATTTTCCAAGAAGGATTGTGGTTTGTCAAGGTACTCTTTGGCACAGATCAGTCATTCCCTTTTAAGTCTTTTTTTGGTAATGGTTTCTTCCTTGGCTTTCACCCATGGAGCTCTGCTTGGTTTAGTATGCGGTATATGGTGCTTGTTGAAACCATGACTCCCAGACTGTTCCAGGTTGGCCTTCAGGTCTTTGGATATTTGATGTGGTGTTTTTCCACCATTCACGCCAACCTTCGAAGACATCTTTTGTCAATTTTACTCTTTCCCCCATGTCCAGAGGCGTTTTTGACTTCTCTATGCTTGATAAACTTCTTAATAACATTGCACATTGTTGAAAGTGGGATAGTGAGGTCTTTGGAGATGGCCTTATCCCCTTTGGAAATCTTGAGTTTGCTCTTAATAGCAGTTCTGATGACCCCAGACAGCTTTGTCTTTACCATTGTGACAAAGGAACTTGGTTTAATATGTGGCTTGGCTAATTCATGTCACATGGGTACTGATAATTTATCACAGGTGATTCTCATTTGTGATTTACCACAGGCGACTCAAATGTGTATCCATACTAATTAATGTAAAGGGTGCCAATATTAGTGTCACAGCAAGCTTTAAGGCCACGTTACACGCTTCAATATCGTTAACGATCGCAAAAACGATCTCCCGTGAATGAGATCGTTCGGTCAATCTTTCGAGACCGTTGGTGAGATGTGACATGTCTACATATCGTGAATGAGGCGCCAATGATGCGGCGAGCAGCTATCATTTGCACAACCCAGGAACGATACTTGTTCAATGTTGTGAATAGGCTAAGTCGTTCACAAAATCGTTATCGCGGTGTCACACACAACGATGCAGCAAGTTGAACGCTGGTTAATTGAACGACGCACAACAGATTTAAGGTCTTGATCTCAAATCTGTGATGAGCGATCAAACAATTTTTCGAGAAAAGATTGTTCGGTTACACGCAACGATGTCAAACGATATCATTTCAGCGATTAAAAAACAGTGACGTTTCAGCAATATCGTTAACGACGTGGCCTTTAGGGTTTTCCATTTTTACCTCCCATTATTTTTTGTTTTAAATTGTTGTTTATACTTTGCTTTTTTGTATTTAGCACAATTGCTCTATACAATAAAGCTTTGTCACTTGATTCATTTTTTTCAGGAGATTTTCCACATTATGTACTTAAACTTCATGGGTGCTAATAACAATGAGCAGTACTGTATTTATTGTGCACAGTTCCTATTCATGCTCATAATTGTCCCATTTGCTTTGCTTTGTGTACTTTTATTTCTCAGAACATCGTCTCCGTTTATTGCTCTATCACTTAACCGTTGAAAATTTGCCTTTCTGAAGTTTAGTGTCCTTGTAGCCCCTCTACTACACATCTTATTAAAGGGATCCTGTCACCCCCAAAACACCTATAAACCTATTAAAACCTGTCCCTACAGCATATTAACACTTTCCCTACACTCCTTTTACCTCCTAAATGCCCTTAGTCAAAGTGAAGAAAAACGTTATAATAGTACCTGCTTAGTGATGATAATGAGTGACTATGCTATTCATAGTCACTCATCAAGGCAGCCCCTCTTCTTCAGATCACGCCTGAATAGGCGTGATCTTCCTCATGGATTCAAATGTGCGCTCCCTGCGCGCCTCCCCGCGCTCCCATTACGTCCGTGCTTCAGGCTGGGGGCAGTATGACGCGATTCGCGTCATTTCCTGTCGCCGGGTGACGTCTCTACAACGGCGCAGCTTTCAGCTTCAAGTGCCGCACTGCGCATGCCTGCGGGAGCGCACTGCGCATGCGTGCGGGAGCCTACACGGCCGCTTTGTGTAGGCTCCCGCACGCATGCGCAGTGCGCTCCCGCAGGCATGCGCAGTGCGGCACTTGAAGCTGAAAGCTGCGCCGTTGTAGAGACGTCACCCGACGACAGGAAATGACGCGAATCGCGTCATACTGCCCCCAGCCTGAAGCACGGACGTAATGGGAGCGCGGGGAGGCGCGCAGGGAGCGCACATTTGAATCCATGAGGAAGATCACGCCTATTCAGGCGTGATCTGAAGAAGAGGGGCTGCCTTGATGAGTGACTATGAATAGCATAGTCACTCATTATCATCACTAAGCAGGTACTATTATAACGTTTTTCTTCACTTTGACTAAGGGCATTTAGGAGGTAAAAGGAGTGTAGGGAAAGTGTTAATATGCTGTAGGGACAGGTTTTAATAGGTTTATAGGTGTTTTGGGGGTGACAGGATCCCTTTAAAGGATACATGAAAATTTATTATTTTGTGATCACTATTACCCAAGTAATACCCCAACCCGTAGATTTGATATGCGATCAAGCCTGTTGGTTAATGTTAGGTGTAGCGGTACCTTTCTTCTTTTTGGGTCTTGAACCAGTTGTGATTGTCTTTCATTGTTGTCAAAAACCTGTTTCCTTTGCTGGAATTTCAGGTTTCTGCTCCCCAGGGTAGTTGAAGTCCCTCATAATGACTAATATTTTTAGCCACTTCATTAAATTTGGAGACTTATAATAAACCCCTATCAGTAATTGTATTATTCTTTCTCCATGACACCCATAGAGACTGTACATTTTCGTTACTCATCCTGCGTGAGAATATATGTGAGGCTATTAGGAATGATTTTACATATTAACACACACCTCCCTATAGCTAATTTGTACATTATAGCAAAAAACAGTGAAGGCAGCACTCCAGAATGTTGAATTTCACCAACCTTTTATTGACCCAATGTTACCACAACATTTCTGTTGACAAACTTTTATCAAGTGGTGCACATTAGCTCTTGTCCAGCCACGTCATTTTTTTTCCAACAATGTACCCAAAAACACGTGACTTGGGCAAAAATCCAGACAAGACCACTCATTATAATGAGGCAGATAGAGTCACATTGGACTTCATCTAACCTCTGTTGTGCCGGTGTCTGAATTTTTAGGCATTCTTCCTTTGGGAGTGCACAAAAGTGTGTGGTCGACCACAGTTCTCAGCATGCCCAAAAAGATGGATACTGTTGTAATAGAGACCAGTGTCCAAAGTGACTACCTAACGTTATATTGAGTGGTTGTATCAGTGATTTTGTATTAATCACATTTTTGGAAAACATACACAGCAACATCAATGTATGTGGAGCACAAGAACATCCATTCCAAAAGATCAGCAGACTGGCATTGAACACCAGATGTGGTGGTGCACAATTGTACAGAAATACAATCTTCGAAAGTTAAAAGAATAGAAGGAACATGGGTGGCACTCACCACTGGTGAATTATTTAGTGCTTTATTATCCTAAGGCATATGGAAATACAGAATGAAGACACAATCACGGAGTGGTTAAAGGGGAGCCTCCGCCTCTTTGATCATCTAGACGTCGCTGTCGTGATTGACATCAGCATCTAAGGGGTTGCGAGGCCTTGATTGGCAATATGGGTTGTATTACCTTTTATTATTTTCTATATTGTGTTGGCTTCTGCGGCTACTTTTATTGTATATTCAGTAACATTGAGGTCACTTGCGCCACGGCACCAGTACAGTTGGCAATGCTTTATGTTTATTTTTTCCCAACTAAACCTTAACCTCCTGTCCTTTATACGTATATTTCTGCTTTGCCTAATTGAAATACTGAAATTGTAATTGAAATTTGGCTTTATTACAAAATAGTTAAACATTATAAAAACACAGCAGCTTTCGATAATCTCATTTAAAGTCAATTTGGTCCACAAAACTCTGCACCGTAGAAAAGGATTTAGTAAAAGACATAAATTAGATTTGATAAATACTATACAACACACATAAGGCACCTCGGTAACTGGACCCTACAGCCCACATGTTTCAATCCGTATCAATCAGGAGAAACAGTACTCAGTCACATCTAAAGGCACGAACAGCAGGTATAAAATTGATTCAAGATCCCATCCAGAATCAACACTTGGTATCATTCAGAACCAGAATTTCATTATGGCTGCACCGACTCTCTTCTTGTGGATTTGCTCATGGATGTAGAAGACACAAAAACTGCCTGTCAGTCAACAACTTTGATTGAATGAACCCCGGAGTGGGGGTGAGATGTTCGGGCACTCTGCCCAGTCCCCCTGCCCGTCATGGAGCTGGCACTTTGCAATGCAGATCGAGGGTATTTTGCAGCAATAGCTTGAGAAATGGTTTGCTTTAAAGACAAATGTTTAGGAAAAAAATAAATTTAGAAACAGAAATACATAAATATTCATCATCAAAGATTAAAACAAGACCTCTGTGACTCAACAGCAGCCTTGAGAAATGCGATAGATGGGTCATTACAAGGCTAATCAGGCTGTTTAATGCCAGGCTGGTGGATTAGCATCGTAATGATACCAACCTCTCGTGCCACACTGAGGCAATGAGAGACACTGCCCTGTAACAGAAGGAGGACAGAGGACGACGCAGGAAGAGGTGCGGGACTCTGACTAAATAAAGTTGTCTTTCTTTCCAGTGGAAATACACTTTGTGGATATACGAGGAATGTAAGAAGTTAGTGGTGCTATGGAGGAGGAGGCAAAGATTTCATGCAGAAATAATATCATAGTTCAGATTAAGAAGGACCCGTCAGCACTGCTGAACAACCTGAAGGGTCTCTATATAGAAATCTGCACGGTGTTGTTCCTTTGTAGTTCTACCTGGAGAGGTATGAATAAACTGAAAGTGGGAGTTACCAATCCAAGGTGCGTCCCTATAACATCTAACCAATCAGTGCTGATTGCATCAAACGACTGTGTAATAACACTTACTAATAAAGAGATTGGAAGTGTCAGTTGTCAATTTATTCATACACGTCCAGGATTTGCAAAAGTACAACACAGTGTGGAGAGCTCTAAGAAAAAATACTCCTACTTGTTTATTTTTTCTCATGGGAAAAAGAAGGATTTATAGCGGACAGGGCTGATTTATGGTCTTCCATTTTCCTGTTAGACCTTGCAATCTCTTATTACTGCTAATGGTGTAAAGGAGTGACCGCAATGTGGTTCCTTCATTCTAACTATGGAGGTCCCAGAGAAGTGATCCCCGCAGATCACACATTGTTGGTCTATGCTTGGAAGACATGCTGGATTATAGATATTGAAAATGAAAAGTTCCCTATAGGCGTCAGGTTGTAGTGCAGATGATGGGAGGAGCAGAGACGCAAACACTGGTAGGATGTTATAACATCTCATCAGATAATTAGCCATGTGTTTGACAAAGCTACCTGAGTAATTGGATGATGCTTTTCCACCACTATGGAGCTCATTGGTGGAGAAACTCCCATAGAAGGGACACTTCCTCCAGACTTTGTGATCTTCTGTGCCAGATCTGAACGAGCTGTGACACGGGCGGTTATCGTCTTTCCAGCCTTTTGCTGTCCTGAAGTTATCATTCTTGTCACAGGCTATAAAAACATAAAGAGACAATGGTTTATTCAACAAGTGCAAAGATCGCTGGTGCGTCGTTTACACATCGCTGGTAAGATGTCAAACAGGCATCTTACCAGCGATGTGAAAAATGACGCACTAGCGATACAGAATTATACGAGGTCGTTGTGAATTTTCTCTCCATAGCGTAGCATTGAGATCGTTGCTCATTATCTTTGTCAAACACAGCAATGTAGCACTTCCAGCGGGAGCACAACGACACAGGAATGACCCAGAGCAGTGTGTAACGATCAACAATCTCACAGCAGGGGCCAGATCGCTGGTGCAGGTCACACAGAACGACATCGATGTTGTGTCACGGATTTCGTTAGCAATCTCCTTATGTGTGACAGGGCCTTAATGGTGGTCAGCATCCAAATATCTACCTTGTATGTGTACAGATGACAATGCTGCATGTGGACAGTCATGTAGCTCATTTAACTTTAGTGTAACATAAAGCGGTGTTAAAACCGCTGATATCAACCAACCACTTCGGATTTCCAAGTAGCCCCTCCAGAAAGGTAGAAAACCCAAACACAAGTGCCACCTACTAAATTTAGCAATCCTAAAAGTCAAATGTCAACTCTTTAAAGGGAGTCTATCAAAATAGAAAATTAAATTAACCCATACGATAAACACCACAAAGAGAAAAGCAATATTCCACATAGAAGTTGTTATCACCTCATCTCCCTAAGAAAATGCAATTAATGAAAAACCAAAACAAAACCTAAAATCAAAAACATTGTATGTACCTAATACGCTACTAATTTGACTCACAAAAATGTTACTGTATTTATGGGAAGCACCCCAAATTAAGAGGAGGAAAATAGAAGAAAAAAAATGAATTTTCTTATGTTAAAATGGGGGTTGTCTTATAATCCTGGAGTCCATCTTATATTCTGAGTATGCCTCATCAGGGAGCATAGTGAAGAGGGGTCAAAGGAGGCAGGGTTGTCGCAGCAGGAAGTAGTCGGTGGAAGCCCCAGCGGAGTGGGGCAATACTGTGGGCCCTGGGTTGGGAGGAGGAGGATGTCATGGAGGCACCAGTGGGGGCGATACTGAGGGTCGGGAGAAGGGGAAGTTGTGGTAACTCGATGTGGGCACCATTGATCTGGCGGCGGTGAACGCAATGGATTTCAGGGAAATGGCTGTGGAAGCAGTGCATGTGCAGTTTAAGATCTAGGAGAGCTGAGATTTCAATCTGCACATGCGCTGCCTCTGCAGCCATTTTCTGAAGTCCATCGCATCAGAGGCAGAGTGTGCGCTGAGTGAAATCTCAGCTCTCCAAGATCTCAATCTGTGCAGCCTTTTTCCTCAAGTCCATTGTGTCCGCTGTCGGCAGATTAATGGTATCCGCCTCGCGCCGCTGCCCACAGGATCACCCTACTGGTGCCACCATTGATTTCCTGTAGCAGGCACCCTGCCTCCCGTAACCTCACTTCACCACCACCAGGGAACCCCTTACTCCATGTAGGCTATATTGAGATTGTAAGACACACCCCCATTTTCCACACATTTTTTTGTGGGGAAAAAAGTGTGTCTTATGTCTCAGAAAATGGTGAAACTAGCTATCCTTTTTTTCATGAATTTCTGTTTTTTTTTGTACCGATTATATAAGAGAAACAGCTATGTAAATTAGGTATGTCCATAGTCATACTGACCCAGAGAATTATGCTGCCAGGTCATTTTTTTTTATCATGCAATGAATACCTTAAAAACAAAACCTTTAGAAAATGGCAGAATTGCAATTTTTTTATCATTTCATCCCACTGGGAACTTGTTTCGTGTTTTACAGTATATTACACTGTCCAGCAAGCTTTTTGTTTCCTACACGAAATTGGAAGAATCTTATTAAAATGTTCATGCCGAGTTCAGAAATGACTTCAGAATTGCTCTATCACACAAGATAGTTGAGAAAAATGCAATTATATGTATGCATTGAATACTCTCAAATTCTTAGTGGCGTGTGATATTCAAAATGCAAACGTCAGCGATCAAGTTTAGAAATGTTTTGCCATTGATTTTCATTTATAATCACTGTCCGATGATTCACGGACAAGATTTCCAACAATAGTCCGTCAGCATCGAGGGACACCACCTTCCCTGGTCCCGTTTCTCCATCTGGAAAATGTCTTGATGAAACCTTTCACCATGTTCATCACTTACGGTGCTGGAGTTGTTATAATTGTAAAATGAAAATATCTCGGGAATGGTAGAGAAATTCTGATTACATTTCTGAAATCAGCACCTCAAAAATTGTATAGAGTCAAGATAGTGAAAACCAGGAAACAGAAAAAAAAAAAGTTAAAATGTGTTGATCAGCCTTGAGGAGTTGTCGGCCGGGCTCGAGCAGACTCTTCCCCAGTTCACTCTTGTTTGGTCTGAGTGGATCCTTTTTAGGACGCTCCTAATTTTAACGAATTATTCTTAGATTTTATTGCGTAATGAAAGCTTCTATCTAACATCTTACTACCGGTATTGATGGCTGTGAGATATGTGCCTACCTTGTTTTCTGATTATCCTTATCTCTTCCTCTTTTAACCTGAATCTTTTCTCTTTCTCTCTATCCTCTTACCCTACCCATTCCCCCTCCTAGACGACCAATGGGTTACAAGTTTGTTTCGTTGTACTTGTTCCCCCTCCCCTCTCCATCTCCCCCTGCTCTCCTGTAAGGAGATCGGGTATCCTTTGTATTATTTCTCAAATGGTGCGCTCTTTCACAGTTCGCACATTCGTTCTCTGTGTACGATTTGAAACTATTCCGGTGTTACCGCAATAGAGTGTTGAGGAGACGTTATGCCATATTTCACTCTCTACTCTGTAATCTCCTGTGATTTGCATTGAGGATGTTAAATCTTAACCCTGACATTTATTTTCTCCCCCTCCTTTTTTTTGTAATACTGTTTTTCACTATTATTATAAAATTCAATAAAGATAAATTTAACAAAAAAAAAAATAATGTGTTGATCAGCGTCATTTGGTAAAATGAATGGTGTCATACAGCTCGTCCCCCAAATAAACAAGCACTAATAGGGCTATGTCAACAATGAAATCGAAAAAAAAGTATGGCATAAGGAACAAACTAAGTCACAACAATGGAAAAATCCAGTGTGCACATTTTTCCATATGGAAGAAGTGGTATGGCGGCTATACAGGCGTACGTCCTACAAAATATTATTGTTACATTTTTTTTAGTTATTGAAAGAATGAAAGTTCAAAATGGAAATTCACAAGGTATTTAAATGGTTAAAGTTGAACTGGACAGAAATAACTCCAAATGTATGTAGCACACTCCTGATGTGTCCTGACTGCTGCACCCTGCGATCGTATCTCAGACTCTTGATAATCCTATCTTCTCAGGAAGATTTGCTGTAATATTTCCTTGATTATACACATTAAGCAAACCATAATCCAGGATACAGGACGTGTAAGGCCTCATGCCGTGTGCCATGTCTGATTTGACGTTCGTTATTCTCCAGAAATCGTCTACAGAGCCCTTCCCAGTCCACAGAGGAAGCGTAGAGGTTCCTGCTTTGTTGCAGAGTATCTCCTCTATCAATGAATGAAGGATGTTCTTTCTTTTTTCTATATATCATAATAAATGCTCATAGTGATCAAATCAGACTGGGCGTGCATTTCGCATTATAAATGTACATGGGAATGTGTTGTCAGAAAATGTCCTATTATGAAGGCCAAGTACACCTCTGCACAAAGTATATTATGGCTCTTGTACATCCTAAACGCAGACTAATGGTACCGACACACGCGGCAATTTTGCTAGCAATTTCACTGGCAATTTGCTGGTTGCAGTGAAATCATGGACACATTGTTCTATTTTGTTGCTGTGTACAAATGTAACAATGTGTCCATGATTTCACTGCAACCAGCAAATGGTCAGTGAAATTGCTAGCAAAATTGACGCGTGTGACGGTACCTTTAAGCAACTTTCTAACTATTTCCAGAAAGTCTGTAAATCCTTTATTCAGTCATGTGATCGGCAAAATCCTA
The DNA here is from genome assembly GCA_033576535.1 of Allobates femoralis. Lineage (NCBI taxonomy): Eukaryota > Metazoa > Chordata > Amphibia > Anura > Aromobatidae > Allobates > Allobates femoralis. The sequence goes on from JARQOC010000003.1 coordinate 777,536,919, forward strand.
CAACTCCATTGGAGTGGCTTCTCAATTCAGAGAGCTCCCTCTACTCTCTCCTGATAGCAACAATGAGAGGGTTATAGCCAAGTCTGTAATGAAAAGGGGAAAACCATGTACCTCAAAGAGGGCAGAGGAAAATAGGCTATAGGAAAGTATGAAAGCACATAGGTAAATAAAGTGCAGGATAGAAGCTGTTCCTATGCATGAACGAGCTCACACAGCCTATATTACTGGGAGAACCACTCACACATGAGAAAAATCTGAACCTTGCATCAGGCAGCAAATGGCATAGCAGTGGTTCTGAAAATGAATCAAGGAATGAAGATCGCAAACTGAGATGAAGGCCTCTTTCACACATCCACGAAAAATGGTAATGGTGTCACCAGTGTTTTGGATTCAGGGTGTCATCCGTGTGTCAGTTTTTACCATAAGGGTGGATGAATATATTACAAAGCTTCTTCTATCCTTTTCAATGTGAGACATATACAGCATATGAACTGTACTATGGATGCCATGTGCTATACGTGTTTGTCTTGGACCCATAGACTTTTATTGGCTCGTCATCTGAGCTGATGGAAAAAAACAACATGTCTCCATGAGTTTTGTATGGCTATACGGTCCATGTAAGGCTGCTTTCACATCAGCGGTTTTCGCTGATCGCGGCAGTTACGGTGAAAAAAACCGCAACTGCCGCGATTACCGCATAACGGCTGCATTTGCGGTTCACTTGCGGCAAGCCCCATACAATGTCTATGGGGCTTGCGGCAGGTGCGGCAGGTGCGGGCGCGAAAAAAACGCGGTATGCCGCACACTTACCGCAAGCCCCATAGACATTGTATGGGGCTTGCCGCAAGTGAACCGCAAGAGCGGCTGTTATGCAGTAATCGCGGCAGTTGCGTTTTTTTCACCGCAACTGCCGCGATCAGCGAAAACCGCTGATGTGAAAGCAGCCTAAACCAAGGATATTTTTCATTTATTTTTTTTAAATCAGATGATTTTTATTCTTTTCCAAGATAAAAAAAAAAAACACAAAAGGCCCTTCACATTCAAATGGTGTACAAAATATCGTTAGTATTATAAATTCACCTTATCAAACCCCAATAACAAAGCCCCCCAGACGCAGTGTTCCCTCCCCTTTCCCCGGTAAACATTCAATTCCTTAACCACTCTCTTTGGAGCCGCACAAATAGACATTTAAATTACTATTGTATTTTGAACTAACTGAATACCATTGAATCTTTGAACAGTAATCATATATTAATACCGTTAATCATTGTCAAAATGCTTTACACCCTAGAGGCCCCCTTCTGCCTCACCATCTCCACAGAACCCATATCTGATCAAACATTTTCACCGCTCTCCTCCTCTGGTAGATACTTTCTTCCATGCCTATCGTATATTCCACCTGTTGAATATATTCCCTCCTAGTGGGGGGCTCGGCCCTGATCCAGCACCTGGCAATTAATTTCCTTGCCATAAACAGTAGCCTCACCACTGCGATCTTCTGTGAACTTGTAAGCGGAAGTTCCTGGACGTATCCCAACACACACACACTATCGGATTCCTGGGAATCACACAACCATACTTCCCTTCAATCATACTAATCACCACCACCCAGAAAGCTTGCAGTCTCGGACAGTCCCACAACATGTGTAAAATGCCAGCACCCTCATTCATGCATCTCGGACATTCCGACGTGGCTTTCACACCAACTTTATGCAGAAACTCTGGAGATCTCTACACTCTGTGAATAGTATACAGCTGTGACAGCTGACCCGGCTCGCTAAGAGACAATTTCGGAACATACTCAAGAACCGACTCCCATACTTCATCGTCCAACACCCCCAACTCCTCCTCCCATTTGTCCCTGGCACGAACAGGATGCTGCAACAAGAAGGTATGAAGCAGATCTCTATAAATGCCAGAGATAACCCCCCTCATGGTCCCCTCCATACATATATAATCCAAAACATTATCTTTCTGCACTCTTCAACCATTTTCTCTAAAATACGTGTTGAATTCTTATATACCGCAATCGGTCACTGTCTGGTATCCCAAATTCTTCCTGGATTGATTCAAACGTTCTCAGGTTTTGATTCTCAAGCAACTATACCACATACCGAATCCCTTTGGTGTATCAGGCCTTCTGTTCCCCCAGTTTATAAAACACACAGTTTTTCATTCATCCATATGGGAGAGTACATAGTCAGTCCAGATACTTCTCTAAGCTTTTTCACTTTAGCCCACATTCTATATATTAGGCACAGAGCGGGGAACCTCCAACCCAGCCAGCCAAAGATTCCAGCTTACAACCCCTGCACCAGGGGGTTCCTCCGTACGATATACTTCAGAATTGCCTATATCGAACCCCCTCCATCGCCTGATGCCCAACCTCTGAAATGCTGGCTCTGAGACGCCAAGAAGTATATCCAGGGGTTAGGCAAGGCATGCCCTCCTTTCTCCTTAGGTCTCTGCAAAATTTCTAATTTAATTCTGGACTGTCGCCCCCCAAACCACTTCCCGACAGAGAGAGCTAAGCTTTGAAATAGACCCCACGGAAGCCATATTGGGGAGTTCTGGATCACCTGAAGGAACTTTAGGCATCAGTATCATCTTAGACAGGTTTATCCTGCCCACCACCGACAAACGTAGTTTTTCCCAAGTTTGAGCCTTGTTCTTGAGTTTTATCAGAAGTGGCGAAACGTTCAAGCAAAGAATATTTGAATAGTGCCACAGGTTATAATGGGTATGTGTGGTATCTGTAAAGAAAACTGATACCACACGGACGTCTGAGTGACGTTTTGGTGCAATTTTTTTTAACTGAAGATAACTATAATCCATGTCAGGGTTGTCCATATCCCAGCCTGATAGATTAACCTTACTAAGATTAAGTACAAACACAGACCAATGTTTGCCATTACCAGTTTCTGTGCCGCTCCCATGCTTGATCCTGCTGTAGTAGCTGATATTACCACTGGACTGCTCAGATCTTCCATGGACTCAGAAATGCCCGACGGAGGCAAGTGCGAATGAAACTGGAGGCCAAAGATTAAACACTTTAAATTAATGTTAAATAAAGTCAAATAAACAATATACACAGGGGCGGACCGTCACCCCCGGGGCCCTGGTGCAGGAGAGGACCGGGGGGGCGGGGCTACTGGCCGTCGGTGCGGCCCGGAAAGGGGGAGGGGTGCTGCTGGGAGCCGCAGGCGCGGTGCTCTCCTACCTGGGAGCCGCGCCAGATGTATGCTAGGGGCCGGAGGAGCAGAGGAGAGGAGGGGCGGGATCAGGCAGGGGAAGCTCTCTGCTTCCCTTGCCTGACCCTCCTCTCCTTTGACGGCGGCTTGCGGGGGTCGGCTGGGGGCCCCCCTCCAGGCTTGAAGGGGCCCCCAGCCGGTCGGGGCCCTGGTTTAGCTGCACCAGTGTAGTTCCGCCCCTGAATATACAGTAATGTATAGCTAACGTGCCATTTTCATGACTTTAAGGAAGCTGATTGTATCATTTAGTACAATATTCAGATTATCGCCATCACAGGATTATTGCCATCACATTACAGACTCAATAGCTTATCAAAATACCTACGATTTTGTCTTCTTAGGATGATAGACACACAGTCAAATTAATGTGCACCTTCAGAAAAATGACCGTCCTGCACTATAATGGTTTTCTTGTAAAAGTGGAGATACGCTTTAAAGAAAATCTATCACTTGCACAACAAAAAATTGAGTTCAGATTGTAAAAACACTCAATCTTCCCTGATTCTGGATATTTTTTCTCCTAAAAAATAGTTAAGCGCAGTAATGTCTTATCGGGGTAAAACAGCGGCCAGGTGTAAGTGGTGTGTTTGACCCAATAAGGTTGTCTATGCCACAACCACTCATGTATGGGAGTTTAGGCTGCCATAGCATTCACTATTAAATGTAAAGCATTTCCATTGGAGTGTATGAAATCTGTGCTGCTGAATAACAGATAGGATCCTGATCTACATAGGATAGGATCCGGATCTACAGTCTAGATCACATGTAGTCAGTATCACCCTCTACTCTTTGGTCAGACCTCATCTGGATACTGTGTCCAGTTCTGGGCTCCACATTTGAAAAAACAAAACAAAACATCAACAAAATGGAGAATAGTTAGAAAAGAGTGACCAGAATGGTGTCTGGTCTGCAAACCATAATATATAATAACCTGGCACACAATTATATGGGAAATTATGATAAGGAAACGTCAGCTCAGACCATCAAAGTTTTATTCAGATATAAATGTAGCTCAATCCTTGCCGGTTCGACCACACTGGTCTTCGCAGAGGACACAGCTCCTGTATCCTCTGCGAAGACCAGTGTGGTCGAACCGGCAAGGATTGAGCTACATTTATATCTGAATAAAACTTTGATGGTCTGAGCTGACGTTTCCTTATCATAATTTCCCATATAATTGTGTGCCAGGTTATTATATATTACTGTTATTAGTCTTCCCTGGGCACCAACTGAGGGTCTGAGCCAGACCTGTCTGGATAATTTATGGTCTGCAAACCATGTCCTATGAGGAACGGTTACAGGATCTGGGAATGTTTAGCTTGTAAAAAAGAAGACTGAGAGGAGACTTAATAGCGGTTTACAAATATCTCAAGGGCTGTCACACTGTAGAGGGATCTCCTTTATTCTCATTTGCACAAGGAAACACTAGAATCAATGGGATGAAACCGAATGGGAGGAGGCACAGATTAGGTATTAAAAACGTTTTGACGGTCAGGGTGAGCAAGGAGTGAAACAGGCGGTCATGAGAGGTGGCGAGTTCTCCTTCAATGGAAGTCTAAAAACAGAGGCTGGAGAGACATCTGTCTGGGATGATTAAGTGAATCCTGCTTTGAGCGGGGGTTTGGACAAGATGACCCAGGAGGCCTTTCCAATTCTACCATTCTATGATGGAAAAGATGAACAGTGGTTTATGTCAACGCATCTGAGTCAATACGAAGTGTGATGACAAACCAATTTTATCCTGGATCCTTTGTTATTCGGCAGAGCGGATTTGATCCAATCCTATGTTAACACATCCAATTGTGAAACTTGTTTTTATTCCAAGATCTATAGATTAAATTATTTTGTTCGTAGGACATCCCCTTTACATAAAGGCAATTATTATCAGGCAGCTGGGTTATTTTATTTATACCATAATTATTTACAATCTAATATATATCCAGGGTAAGTCTATTCACGTATTCTACAGTTTATCCAGAGACATACACTGGGTACAGAAAGTATTCAGAACACTTTACATTTTTCACTCTTTGTTTCATTGCAGCCATTTGGTAAATTCAAAAAAGTTCATTTTTTTCTCATTAATGTGCACTCTGCGCCCCATCTTGACTGAAAAAAACTGAAATGTAGACATTTTTTTCAAAATTATTAAAAAAGAAAAACTAAACGATTACATGGTCATACGTATTCAGACCCTTTCCTCAGTATTGAGTATTTGCACCTTTTGAGCTAGTACAGCCATGAGTCTTCTTGGAAATGATGCAACAAGTTTGTCACACCTGGATTTGGGGATCCTCTGCCATTCTTCCTTGCAGATCCTCTCCAGTTCTGTCAGGTTGGATGGTGAACGTTGGTGGTAGCCATTTTCAGGTCTCTCCAGAGATGCTCAATTGGGTTTAGGTCAGGGCTCTGGCTGGGCCAGTCAGGAATGGCCACAGAGTTGTTCTGAAGCAGCTCCTTTGTTATATTAGCTGTGTGTTTAGGGTCATTGTCTTGTTGGAAGATGAACCTTCGGCCAAGTCTGAGGTCCAGAGCACTCTGGAAGAGGTTTTCATCCATGATATCTCTGTACTTGGCCGCATTCATGTGTCCTTCAATTGAACCAGTCGTCCTGTCCCTGCAGCTGAAAAACACCCCCATAGCATGATGCTGCCACCACCATGTTTTACTGTTGGGATTGTATTGGGCAGGTGATGAGCAGTGCCTGGTTTTCTCCACACATACCGCTTACAATTATCACCAAAAAGTTATAGCTTTGTCTCATCAGACCAGAGAATCTTATTTCTAATAGTCTGGGAGTCCTTCAAGTATTATTTTGAAAACTTTATGCGGGCTTTCATATGTCTTGCACTGAGGAGAGGTTTCAGTCTGGCTATTCTGCCATAAAGGCCTGACGGGTGGAGGAATCTAGTGATAGTTGACTTTGTGGAACTTTCTCGCATCTCCCTACTGCATCTCTGGAGCTCAGCCATAGTGATCTTGGGTTTTACTTTACCTCTCTCATCAAGGTTCTTCTCCCACGATTGCTCAGTTTGGCTGAATGGCCAGGTCTAGGAAGACTTCTGGTAGTCCCAAAATTCTTCCATTTAAGGATTATAGAGGCCACTGTGCTCTTAGGAACCTTGAAAATTGCAGAAATTCTTTTGTAATCTTGGCCACATCTGTGCCTGTCCACAATTTTGTCTCCGAGATCCTTGGGCAGTTCCTTTGACCTTATGATTCTCATTTGGTCTGACATGCACTGTGAGCTGTGAGGTCTTATATAGACAGGTGTGTGCCTTTCCAAATCAAGTCCTATCAGTTTCATTAAACACAGCTGGACTCCAATAAAGGAATGGAACTATCTCAAGGAGGATCACAAGGAAATGGACAGCATGTGACTTAAATAAGAGTGTCTGAGCAAAGGGTCTGAATACTTATGACCGTGTGATTTTTCAGTTTTTCTTTTTAAATACATTTGCAAATATTTCTACATTTCTGTTTTTTTTTCAGTCAAGATGGGGTGCAGAGTGTACATTAATGAGAAAAAAAATTAACTTTTTTGAATTTACCAAATGGCTGCAATGAAACAAAGAGTGAAAAATGTAAAGGGGTCTGAATACTTTCTGTACCCAGTGTACGTTGAGAGGATCCAATGCACAATCCCAATGGAAAGCAGTGACGAATTACACGTATATGCCCCTCTGCACAGGAAAGCAAATTAGACTGCACGTTCCTATCAGTGGATGAATAGACATGACACATACTATCCACAATACATTTTCTTTTTCCTCACATTTGGATCTGATGTAGGAGCAGGAATATGGACAGATGAGGGGAGATCGTGCTGTGAGGAGCTCATAGGAACGGAAGTAGATGGCACCTGCTGAAATTTCACGGAAGGACCACAGCCGGGGTCTTCTCTCCTGGGAGGATGATCTGTACAAGAGACACAACTATGAACATGTAGATGATGGCAAAAGCTCCTACATAAATTAAACTAATAGGAGAATTTTTTTTTTTTTTCTTTTAAAAAAAAAAATTAAAAAAATTAAGTGTTGCAGTGAAGAGCACAATAGGATGAATTTAGAATATCAATAATACATTAATTTGGTCATGAGTTGATTTCATTCGTATTTTCATACATTATCCGGTGTATGAGGATCGTCTTAGCATTTCAGCAGCGGAGACAAGGAGCTGGTGTATTGTGTTACAGTGTCACCTTGTGTTCGGATTAGTAATGTACGTCGTACACCTACTCTATCAGCTTAAACAGCTATTTAATAGAGTATTTAGGAGATAACATGAAAAGGAGGCAAAGATTTATTTTGAGAAATACAGATTTTGCACTATGGCTGATGGCATCTGTCACATTTATTAAAATAGATAAAACAAATATTTGCAATAAGCGTCTATAGACTCTGGCTCCTTCACTGAAGGACCACTTGCCTCCTCAGGAATCCGGTGACAGTTTCCTTTTTCTGCGACATCTCGGTAGTGTAGGGTGTTTCTATAACTATGAACTTTGGACCCGCTTCATCACAGCTTTTATGCCAGAATTCAGTCTTAAAAATCTTTGGAAAGTCACAAAATGTTTTGCATCTAAAGTGGGTGAAGTTATGATGGGATAGGGGCAGGATGACGGCCACTCGTCAAATTCATGATGGGTAGCTGTGTTTGCTACATGAAACCTCTTACTTCGGCAGGGACTGGAGTAGGATCTATAGTGAGGCGCACACAAGGTGTTTGCCACTTGTCAGGTGTACACCTCTCCATAAATCAGGAGCATCCGACTCCAGCACATCAACTTTATCTCTGGGAACACTCAAAGCCTTTGCTATCTTTTTGTATCCTTTCCATTGTTTTTGCAGATCTTTTAACTTTCTCAATCAGGCTCTTACTAACCCAAAAGTATTAGTAAACTGGAAGCCATTGGCAAAAGAACACTGATATCATGTTCCTCTAGCACCTTATTAGGTAGTTTCTATGACTTGTCCCTGTTATGTGGATATGAAGCAGAGAGTTTGAAACTAAAATGTGTATATGGAAATATTGGGATTTTAATGTTTTATATACCATGTTATTGGATCATCCAGAATCAGCAGTGCAGCCAATGACGAGACTTTGAAAATTCCTGCACAAAAACTGTGTGACAGCTCAAGACCGGCACCAAGAACAGAGGTTTTAGGTTGCTCAGATGGTCTCCATACCTGAACTCCAAAGACCTACACCTCTACTGACCCAAAAGCACAAGAAAGGTGGTCTCCAATATGCTCAACACCATACAAATAAGCCACAGAAGTTTGGAGATTCTGTCCTGTGGAAGGGGGCAAATAACTCTTGAGACTGCAGTAATCATTAAACATGGCATTTTGGGGTGAATTTGGTTTATTGCAAACAGCAAAAACTTTGTATGTTTTTCTAATAAATTCAAATGGTAATGGACTGAATAATGTTGACTGCAACTGTAAGGCTGTGTTCACACACAGTGTTAAGGCTGCATTTTGTGAGGATCCGTTTTTGGTGCAAAAACTGCACCAAGAATGGATCTTCACAAAGCGCGTGTGTGAATACCGCTATTCTGCTGTGATTTACTCACCTCGCCGCACTCCCCCGGTGACCGCCGGTGATCTCTACTCATCTTGGAGACCACCAAGAGCGCGGCTTCTGGGACCCTGCAACACCATGTGACGGGGTGTCGTCGCTCACTCACGTGGTGCTGTCCAAGGTCCTGCACAAGGTCCTACAGTGTCCAGACAAGGAGAGATCTCTGTGGGAGCGTGGCGAGGTGACTAAAAAGCGCAGCGAAATAACGCCTAAAGAATTGACATGTTCATTCTTTTTACGCATCTGCTTTTCAGCCCAAAAGCGGGCCTGTAATAAGCGCAGCGTGTGAATGCAAAAAGGGGATTTTTGTGTATACTCACCGTAAAAATCCTTTTCTCTAAGCCACTATTGGGGGACACAGGACCATGGGTTATGCTGCTATCTCTAGGAGGCTGACACTAAGTGAATTCTACAACAACAAAAAAAGGAACAGATTGGCTCCTCCCCTGCAGCAAACACCCCCTGGCTGGGCCAGGCCACGACCAGTTGAAGCTTAGTGTCTATAGGAGGCAGATGCAGTCTACAGCCCCACATCTTTTTTATTTTCAATTTTATTGTTTTTCTTTGTACAGATGAACATCTTAGACAGGCGATGGCTGACCCCAAGAGGGCTGCTTTCCCAGCCACCAACAGGCGGGACCGTGGAGTTTTGCCTCCACGAATTCCCTTCTGCTACGTTGGATCTCTAAGGCAGAGGTCCCCAACTCCAGGCCTCAAGGCCCGCCAACAGTGCAGGTTTTCAGGATTTCCTTAGTATTGCACAGGGGTTGGAATCATTACCTGTGCAGATGATCACATTAGCACCTGTGCAATACTAAGGAAATCCTGAAAACCTGCACTGTTGGCGGGCCTTGAGGCCTGGAGTTGGGGACCTCTGCTCTAAGGGATACGCCATTTTTTAATTTTCATGGACATTCAAGGGCGACAGTTCCCCCTAAAAGAGCCGATTTCCCAGCCATCAACAGAAGGGCACGCAGAGTGTCGCCTCCTTTTATTCCCCTCTGCATCTGGTGTACACCCCTCATACCAGCCCTGTGGGACACTATGGACCTCCTCCGCCTCCTATGAAAGGGGCCCGAGTCGCAGGATTAGGAACGCAGCCTACAGATAGACTGAGGTCTCGCTCAGCAGCATATCCCCACAGCCTCTCATGCACAAACAGCGCTACTGGGAGACAGAACATCTTGCTGCAAGGATGGTGATGGACATGCCCTCCAAGCTAAGACGAAATGCATTGACTTGGCTGGAACAGCGAAAGTCAATGTGCTTCACTGCAATCCACTGCAATAGTGGATCCGTAAAAAAAGCAGATCAATAGTGCGGCTAAAGCGCAGCATGTGAATGCAGCCTAATAGTGTGCAAATTTTCAATCCTTTGATTACAAAAGTCTACATTTTCTTCACCTACTTCCACAAACAGAATAGTTTCCTGTAGGCTTTATTCATGCACAGCCATTTTTGACAAAGTCTATTACAAATTGTATTGAATAGTTCACATACAGTTTTTCTTTTTTTTTTTTTTTTAATGTGGTGTCCCCCAGCCCCCCTTAATAAACACCCTAAAGGACAGGGAAACACTTGCAATTCATGGACTTTTTATAAGATGAAATGTGTGAGTAAAGATAATTTACAGAAACAGAAATTTGCACTTCATGAACATTTATAGAGTTGATCATTTTTGAGAACTTTTCCAGTAATGTCTTACACTTTGTTACCTACCTTGCTCTGTCCGACTTTCTCTCCCTTGAAACATGGACATAGCCTCCATATTTAACGCACAGACACCACGCATAAATGCTTTCTTCATAGATCCCTCAAATTGCCCCCTCTCTGCATGAAGTCTGGAAATTTCCACTTTAGCTTCTTCCAAAGCATTGCTCAGCTAAAAATGGGACAAAGGAACTGGTAATTGGTGCGTGCCCTACAGGGTATATTGACGATCATTTATTTTCAAAACAACAATCAAAAGAAAAGCAGTTATACTCTTAGAAATCATTTCATTAATCCATTAATGAAGGCAAGTCACTAATCAGATTGCAGCAAAGTAAATTAATGGGTGTCTGCGTGTGCGCACACACACACACACACACACACACACACACACACACACAATACATAATACATAAAATACTGATGTAACAACAGCTCTGCCACTATCTTGATGGATTGTTCCATCCTATAGAGCATTAGTTTTGTGACCATGTGTTGGTAAACGTTTCTTTTTTCAGTGATTTTTTTCTCATTTTATGTCTATTTTGGTGAGTGGCTGAACATACATTGGTTAGGGCGGTGCTGTCAGAATGTGCCCGGCCTGTACACAGTCATAAATAATCCATGGTAAGTGTTGTGTGGCCAAAATATGGAATCTGTACAGGTATCCTGGGTTGTCTTGACTTCCATAGGAATCTAAATACTTTTTCAGTCTGAGGTCTTATAGGAAACTTTAAAGAGGAATTGTGTTCTGTTCACACATTCACATTTTCTGCTGCAAATGTAACATTTTCCATGGTGTAGTAAGCTTTTCTTACATACAGTTCACCATAAGGGGGAACTCACACTAGTGTATCACTCGGACAAGTGAGTTGCAAAAAAAGAAGGGATTGCACTTCTACTTTTCTGGATAAAAATCAGACTGATTTTTTTATACACTATTGTGATCGCACACAACATGAATAAATACTTGTTATGGGTTACATACCTGAGCAACTTTTGACTCATAATCACTTGACAGCTCAATGCAAACTTCTTCAGCTCGGGCTCGGCACGCCTTTTCTACTCTATCCTTCCAGTTGGACTCCATAGCGGAGCGCCATGTCCTCCACATATTCTTCAGTAGCCTTCTTTTGTAATGTTTGTCAGCCATGCTGGATATATAATCCTAAAGGAACATGTATTAATTGAAACCACAAATCTTATACATGCAAATAAAAGGCAATTAAATTAGATGGCAGAAAGATCAGGAGAATTACAAGGTAGTAACAGTTAGTAACAGAGCAGTAGAAATGTGGAACAATAATTGTTTAAAATCTCTACTGCTCTGTCCTTTACTATGAGTCACTTAGTAATCTGTCTGTACCTGAGCTGCCCCTGAAAGCCCTTAAACATGCCGTATCCATAATCCTGCCATTTTTCTCCTGCTTGTCTGACACCAGGGACTCTGAAAATGCATTTATTTTCCCTCTCCAAGCAGTGGTAGGTCTCCTCTCCATCTGTTATCTACATTTGCTCTTCTGCCCTTTCTGTGTCTCTGGAGGGGCAGAAGACTGTGCAGAGAGCAGTGCAAGGTAGCAGCGCTGTGTATACTGTGAAGACAGTAACTACAGTACTTGCTTATCCCTTTCATGACCATATAATCTAGATTTTTTTCATCATACAAGAAGTGGGCCTAATGCTATCGCATCGGGTGGCCAGTGACATCACGATAGGGCAGGCTCTGAGGCGCTGGCAATCTCTCCCCCTTTGCAGTCACTCTCCCCGTCTCTCTATCCCTGTGCTCTCTCCCAATGTATGGAAATAAATGTATTCTTAGTTCAAAACCTGTTTTTTTTTTTTAGATAATAAAGTGTTTAATTTCCTGGTTAAGAATGTGTAGGACTTCACTGTATTTTCTCTTGCCAGTGAAGGTAAACCAAGCAGCTATTGGCTGCCAACCCTCGGTGCCTGGTGTTATTTTCGTTGGCAATGAAAAAAACAGGGCGAAACTATATTTTTGTTTTAGTTATTTAAAGAAATTACTAAAAAAAAAAATTGTTGTGGACTTTGCCGTATTTTCTTTTGTCAGCCAAGGTAACCCAGGCAGCTGGAATTGTCAGCGTGCTAAGACCCAAGCGTTCTGGGCCTCCCCACACTGAAAATTGCAGCCAGCAGTCACCCCAGAATTGGCGCCTCCATGAGAGACACCAACACTGGCGGTTACCCTGCTCGTCCAGCTGCCATGTAGTGGTGGCAGACTGGGTAATAAAGGAGTTGATGTCAGCTTTTTTTGGCAGCCGACATCAAGCCCTACTGTCAGTATGACAGCCGACCATTAGCAATACTTTCCGTAAAGAGGAAAAACCCCACAACAATGAAAGAAATCCTTTATTACATATAAAATTGATAGGCACCTCGTTATCCACTTTATTAGCTCCCACCAAGTTCCCTTCCAACGTAATTCTGTAATTACTGTAATCCTGCAGTGGGGCAGTGTGATGCATCACACTGTCACCATCTTTGTATATCTGAGTATCCAAAGATGGTGGAAGCGTATGTGTGTGCATGTGCACGTATGTGTGTGCGTGTATGTGTGCGCATGTGTGTTTATGTATGTGTGTATGCGTATGTATGTGTGTATATGTATGCACATGTATTCGCATGAGTATGTATGCGTATATATACATGTAAATGTCAATGTGCATGCATATATGTGCGTGTGTGTGTATATGCATGTGCATTTGTGTGCGTGTATTTGCTTGAGTATGTGCGTGTATGCAAGTGTGTGCATGTATGTGCATGTAAGTGTGTGCATGTATTCACATGTGTGTCTGTATGTGCATATATATGTGTAAGTGTCTGCACCCACCTTCGCCCTAGGAAACTTCGGGGCTCTGTCTGGGGCTTGTGTGCACAGAAGGGGTGCGGCACCCTCTGTAGCTACCAGAGGGCGCTGAACCCCATCTCCTCTAAGACACACAGGCCCCAGATAGAGCCCCAGTGTTTCCTAGAGCGAAGGTGGTTGTAGCGGGGGTGTCAAGCGATGGAGGTGGGTGCAGTGGGTGGGGTGTGCCAGGCGGTGGATGCAGCGGGGGTGTTGAGCTGCGGAGGTGCATGCAGCGGGAGTGTCAGGCAGCAGAGGTAGGTGCACCAGGTGGCAGATATGAGTGTAGCAGGGGTGTTGGGTGTGGAGTGCGGTGGCGGTCAGCATTTTGGGATCCCATCACTTGGGTATCCCAATATGGCAACTGGCGTACTTCCGGTCGGCGCAGTGAATTGTGGGAAGCAGGTGACAGACAGGATTAGGTGAATATATATAAATGGATGCAGGGGCTGTATAAAGAGGGTTTCAAAGCGGGCCTATTCCCTACATGGTGGGTGGTGGCTTTGTTATTCTGCATCTAAAAGCAGTGATAGAAAACAGATCCAATTGATGCTCTTTAATCACTAAGCCACTGTTATCCAAGGCTGTGGCACGTTGATGCGTGGCAATCATCTTTGACTCCCATCCCAAACATGATCGTGGGTTGCTAAAGGGTTACCATGCAGCTAGGGTAAATCTAGGCCTGCCACTGCCATTTTTTGCACTCCCATGAAGTCATGCTCAGGGCTGGACTTCATAGGAGATTGATATTCCTACTGTGAATTGCGATACCAAAGTACTGCAATAAATACAAGTGACTACACCATTGCAGGTAAATAAAAGCAAGGAAAAAAAAACAACAAAAAAAAAATAAATGGGCCAGTCAATGGGTCAAACCTTGCAATAATATTGATACCCCAGCAAGAGAAACTCTGGCAGTGCAAAAACAGCTGAGCTAAATAGAATTGGGTACAATTAAGGCTGGGTGCACACTGGCCGGCGGGTTGGTCGGCGGCGGCTGGGCGGACCCGCCAGGAAGCTCCGGAGCCGCCCACCGGCATCCTGGCGGGTATGTGCGGCGGGTGACGGGCGGGTGGCCAGCGGGTTAGCGCCGGCGGTGTTGCGGCGGCTGGAAGCAGCACATGATTCTGCTTGCAGCCGCTGCAGAACCGGCCGGATTATAGAACACGCTCATTCTTTGCTAACCCGCTGGGAACCCAGCGGGTTAGCAACGGATGAGCATGTGTAAACCGCCGGTGTCTGCACACCGGGTGTCGGTTTACATAGGTTTCAATGTTAATCCAAACGCCGATTTGGATTAACATAAATTTACATGAAATTTATGTAAACCGACCGGCGGTTTACACACCTAATCCGACCATAACCCGGCCAGTGTGCACATACCCTAAAAATACCTACTTCTAAGCTATGGGGGCAGCATGTGGCAGGTATTAGGGCTACATCTACACATCGCTTTTTTTCTGCAGCAAAATTCTCCTCTCTTGGCCGTAAAGAGGCCACTTACAAAAAGCAGGAGATGCTGCATTTTTACTGCAGGTTATATCTGTCATTTGGGACATGCTTAATAAAGTTTCATTTATTCACAAAGCACGCATGATTGCCTTCTTTTTGTAGCATTTTAGAAGTTCCTCATTGCCTTCTATGGTGAAGATATGTTGCAAAAACGGAGAAAGAATTTCTTGGGACGTAAGTGTTTACACCAATTCAGTCGGAGATTTAACAATGATCGATGAATCCCTATTACGTGTCAGTAGAAATAAGGTTCTGTCCATTGTTACTTGTTGGTGCCCTTGTTATTTACTGACTCGCTCTAGATATTGATTATTAAACTAACCTAACATGTAACTTAAATTTAAGACAGAACTGTTTAATACTTGCATCTCTGAGCCACTCCAGACTCAGATCCCATACTTAGTAACTGTCTAAAGGACACTTTTATAACAAGGATTCCCACGCGATTCACCTCTTGTCCGGCTTCCATTTGCTGAAGGCGCCAGTGAGAAAATGTTCGCATTAGTTCAGTCTTTTCCTTCTGCTTCTCCAGAGCCCGGGTCAGGTTAGAAATCACCTAGGGGGTAAAAGAACATCTTATTTGATGATGTCAGAGTTTGCACTAAATGATTGCTGGACATGAATGAATCATACACGTAAGCAAAGATAACCATGAAGCCTTGTGAGCTGCACATAAAGGATGTACTATTGGCATGAACAACGGATGTCTGTATTCATTTGTGTCAAAGGAGGAATCTAATGTTCTGACCATTAATGGAACATCAAACTTAGAAATGCTAACACTAAACAGGAGAATGACGTATCCACACTGTATACCAGTCTGCATGGTACTGAAGTACTAACACATATATAGACTCATAAAAATCCTACAAAGAAGGATTCAATAGGATATGTCATAAATGTTGAATAGGAGCAAGTCACAAAGCAGGGACCTGCAGCTATGTTGACAATTGGGAAGGAATGGGGAGGAATCAGGGATGGCACTTCCATTTTCAAGGCTTCCAGACAAATAAATGGAGAAAAACTGCATTACAAATTATTAGACGTTGTTTGTGGGTCAAAATCTGCATGGAAAATGTGCAATTGCACCCTAAAAAATAGGATTGTGTGTACTCACTGTACAATTTCTCTCTCTTTCTCGGAGCACTAAGTGGGGGACACAAGAAGACCATGGGTGTAAGCTGCTGCCACTAGGAAAACAATTTGGCTCCCGCTCAGCAGGTTACAGCCACCAGTTGTGAATACAGGGAAGAAAGACAGAGCTTCTTGGATCCGCGCTGCCGACAGATCAAATGAGTTGGAAAAAACACAGTTTTCAATGCAATGATTGTTTTAATTCCTACGTGTTTCAGAGCCTGATCCAGACTCGCTGCGAGCAGCCAATCAGTGCCTAAGACGTCACCAATGATGTCATGCCAGGTCTTTGCAGTCGGTACCTGGCCTGGGCTCTGCACCGAAGAGCGCGAAAAGGCGTCGGAAAAGGAAAGTAGTCATTTTTTATTATTTTTAATATATTTGGCTTTATTTAATTTAGATTTCGCAGTGTATATTAATACACTGCGAAATCAAATGGGGGCGGTCACAGATGTCACAGAGGGGAGGAGGAAGCAGGATTCTTCCTCCCCTCTGTGACATCACTTCTCCCCCGGGCCATAAAAAAGTGTGCCTTGTGAAAAGCACTGCTTTTTTTGCGCGGGTACAAAACACTGGTAAAAGAGCCCGCACAAAGAAAGTCAAAAATCGGGCAACGTGTGAACGTAGCCTAAAAAAAAAAAAAAAAAAAAAAAAAAAAAAAATGCACCTCCAAAAACAGATCAGAAACTCAGCAAAAACGGCCAATGTGCACATAACACATAGCTGCTGATTTGATCACTTTTTTTTATTCCTTTTAGAGCCCTCTCTGGCCACCATTTTATTAAATAAAGCCCAGGTTGGGGCTCAAATTCTGGACAAGACCGTCCCAAACCCAGAGTTTAAAAAAAGAAAAAAGAAGTCCGGCCAGATCCAAGAAACCCAGGCTTTTGCGGATTTGTCCATCTCTATTTAAGGGCAGCCCAGAACTATGGAAATAGAGGGGTCAGAAATCAGCACC
The DNA here is from genome assembly GCA_033576535.1 of Allobates femoralis. Classification (NCBI taxonomy): domain Eukaryota; kingdom Metazoa; phylum Chordata; class Amphibia; order Anura; family Aromobatidae; genus Allobates; species Allobates femoralis. Next base: position 777,553,935 of record JARQOC010000003.1, read on the forward strand.
CAATAAGGAGGCGAACCTCCTCCCAAAACCCCAAATAATCAAGGGGGCAGTGAAAATAACATGAAAGGAAAAACTGACCACTTCTGACCTAATAACAGGTCCTCGTTATCCCCTAAAGATGGAGCCCATGTTTTTAGAGTCATATCCGGAGAGAGCTCGTTTGTTTTCCCCCCATTTGCAGAGATTTTTTTTTCTTTGTGGGAAATTTAAAGTTTTCAGTTGTATCATTTGTAGGTCCTGTATATAGATTTTCCTTGGGAATACGAGCAAAAAAAGCAATTACAGATTTTTCATTAAAAGGAATCCTTCACCAGGTTTTTACTACCCAATCTACAAGCAGCATAATATAGGAAAATAGACCCTAAATCCAATGATGTATCACTTGGTTTACTTGGTACACAGATAGTAGAGCTCAGACAGATAACCCCATCTACACAACAGATCTCTGTACATTTCTTATTGACAGTAAGTTGTTTATCAGAGAAGGCGATGTGATGAGTCTTGAAGGTTTGCAAGACCTACACTAGGCAGTGATAGTATCCTGGTGATAAAACCTTCATCTAATATATAAAGTTGAGTGTGTGTGTGCCTGTGTGTGCGTGTGTGTGTGTGTGTGTATATATACGTCCACTAAAGGAATCCACACATTCACCTTTACAATCACGAAATTTGCACAGCCACCTCAATTGACTCAGAGAATGTCATAGACCATGTTTTGAGGGGTAATTTTAACCCCGTGCTTTATAGTCATTCATTAAAAAAAGCCTTATTTACGGTTTGTATGTGTGAGCTAATAGATACTGCCTTGCCTGTTTTGACAGTTAGACTGGATATTTATTGATTTACTAGATGGTGGCCTGATTCTAACGCATCGGGTATTCTAGAATATGTATGTAGTTTATTTATGAAGATTTAAGAATAATGCAATGAATACACGATGGCTATCTATCATCTACCTTTGTGTCTATCATGTCTATTGAATATTCTCCTGGGCTTGCCTTAGTTGGTAGAGCATTCATGTTGTATGAATGGCGCGAACATGCTGTCTGTTTGCCCTATCAACTGGAGATTCATTCAGCCGACGACATCTGTGAGATGCCGCATCCTGGGCTTGTCTCACGGTAGTTTGTTGTGGTGTCGACGTTGTCGTCACCTTGCTGCTTCTGCAGCTTTTCTGTCATCGTCATTGGCGTATTTGCGCTTACGAACAATTAAGCCTATTGAATAAACGTGACTGAAGAACAGCACACTATGACTGACAGACCTTGTAAACAGGAGTGAAGTGCGTCACACTATGACTGGCAGACCTTGTAAACAGGAGTGAAGTGCGTCACACTATGAATGACAACCTTGTAAACAGGAGTGAAGTGCATCACACTATGACTGACAGCCTTGTAAACAGGAGTGAAGTGCGTCACACTATGAATGACAACCTTGTAAACAGGAGTGAAGTGCATCACACTATGACTGACAGCCTTGTAAACAGGAGTGAAGTGCGTCACACTGACTGACAGCCTTGTAAACAGGAGTAAAGTGCGTCACACTATGACTGACAGCCTTGTAAACAGGAGTGAAGTGTGTCACACTATGACTGACAGCCTTGTAAACAGGAGTGAAGTGCGTCACACTATGACTGACAGCCTTGTAAACAGGAGTGAAGTGTGTCACACTATGACTGACAGCCTTGTAAACAGGAGTGAAGTGTGTCACACTATGACTGACAGCCTTGTAAACAGGAGTGAAGTGCGTCACACTATGACTGACAGCCTTGTAAACAGGAGTGAAGTGCGTCACACTATGAGCGGCAGTTCAAATTGCGCGCCAAGCCGTGTTCCGCTTCGCTGATTGGTCGCCGCAGCTGGCGGCAACCAGTCAGCGCACTTGGCACGTGTTTTAAAACACACTTTGCTGATTGGTCACCGTGAAGCGAAGCGGCGCGGCTTGGTGGGAAAGATGATTCCCGCACCGCTGAGATCCCCTCAAAACCCCTACCAAGCTGAACTCCACTTCGCTGATTGGTCGCCGCTGAGAGCAGCGACCAATCAGCGAAGTATGTTTTAAAACATGCGCCAAGTGCACTGATTGGTCGTTGCCAGCCTCGGCGACCAATCAGCAAAGAAGAGAACAGCTTGGCAGGGTTTCTGAATACCAATCAGCAGCGTGGGATTCATATTTCCCACCGCGCCGCTTCTTGATTGGTTGCCGCGGCGACCAGCGAAGCATGTTTTAAAACATGCGCCAAGTGCGCTTATTGGTCGCTGTGGCTGGTGGCGACCAATCAGCGCTGGCGCACAATTTTCTGGACAGACAGACACGATTAGCCAATTATATAGTAGATTATATGATTTGTTGGCTATAGCAACCAAGAACATTCATAGTATAACACAGCTTATGAATGTCTGAGACATGTAGGGAAGCTGCCAAAGGCAAAGACTTATGGAATATGGGCACTAACTGGGAAATGACTCTCAATGAAGCAGCAGCCACACAAGCACAAATCGACTAAGATACCTCTCTACTATTCGTCTAAAAACCCGCAACACACAGCCGTCAGTATACAACAGAAGGCAGCCCCATAGCCGCCAGTATACACCAGGAGGCAGCCCCACAGCCGCCAGTATACACCAGGAGGCAGCCCCACAGCTGCCAGTATACACCAGGAGGCAGCCCCACAGCTGCCAGTATACACCAGGAGGCAGCCCCACAGCTGCCAGTATACACCAGGAGGCAGCCCCACAGCTGCCAGTATACAACAGGAGGCAGCCCCACAGCTGCCAGTATACAACAGGAGGCAGCCCCACAGCTGCCAGTATACAACAAGAGGCAGCCCCACAGCCGCCAGTATACACCAGGAGGCAGCCCTGGATCACAAAAATCGTGGTGTAAAGCCAGCCTTCGAAGGCAGATATCATGACGGCGTGACAATCAAACCCATCAGACCGAAAACCAGGTAATTGTAATACAGGATGGGAGACTTTTATACAGTATTTATTCGGTGTACAGAGGGAGCCAGGGCATGATAGCCGCCATCTTAGAATAGCATAGAGGCTGCTGAAGAGGCATTTAAAAGTTTAAAAGCCAATAATCTGGTGATAGGTTCACTTTAACCATCTTGACTGATATTTCGATTAGTTGCCTATACTGCATATCTCATGTAGCACAATACTATCTACCTGTCAGGTGCTGCTCTGATTCAAGCCATTGCAGTAGGAATCTGTGTATTTCAGCTGGCTGTAGAAAGGATTCATTTGCAGTCCTTCTGCCTGTGCTGTAAATATGTGGTGGGTGAGGGGGTTAAATGACAGGAAAGAGAGCTTAAAAAGTGTCAAAAATCAGAAGATATACAAAGGATACCTGTATACACTTTACCCTGTACGAAGATACTGGAGAAAATTAATATAGTAAAGGAACAGAAACACAGAAATTATACCGCCTGATATATACAGTAGTCACGAAGAAGGAATACAATTGATATGAAAAATCTACACTTCTCCGATAAAAGGTTTTTCTCATATAAAAAGAAATCATAAAGACAAATCAGTTGAGAACTTTTTGCTCCATAATGTCACCCATAATCTATACAAATCCATTGAGAAACAACCTCAAATCATTCTGGAGGAGGAAAATTGACCCCATATAAAAGTTTAGCGGTTCTAGTGATTGTGATCCTGATAAAGAGGTTGGGTCAACTCCGTAACGCGTAGATGATGTTTATTGTATCTCCTCCGGCTCTTCCACATCCTTGGCTGCCCTAACTGGATCCGCTAAGTGTCTTTTCTGAAATCCAATGGTCTTTAGTTCACGAGTCCAGAAAACTGGTCGCAGCAGCCGCCTTTTAGAGGAATTTATCCTGACTGTAGAGAATGTTGTGCCTGCCTTGCATCACCACACTAGATGAGTGAAACATCATTCACTAATTACATTTTATTATTGCTGATGCACTTAAGTTCTCTTCTCTCTATTCTTTTCACAAGTAGGATTTTCCTGTCATTTTCTCAGTTGCATTTTACAGTAAAAGCCATGGTCCGTAAACAGCTTACAACACAACAAAGGGATCTCATTAGGACAGTTATCAGTAAAGAGAAGGGTACAAAAAACTTCCAAAGGCATAAGATATATCACGGTACAAACACTGTGAAGATGCCATCAAGAAGTGGCTTAAATTTTGCACAACAGAGACATTACCTAGAACCAAGAGTCCTTCAAATATTGATGAAAAGACAACAAGAAAACTGGTCCAGAAGGTCGGCAAGAGGCCTACAGCAACATTAAAGGAGCTGCAGAAATTTTTCCCTATGAAAACAATGAGAAGTAGGCTGGCAAGCCTGAAGCCTGGCTATGCTCTGTCAAAATCTACAGTACATCCAGTCTGCCAAAATCATATGAAAAAAATGCCTTTTAATCTGATGAGATCAAGTTCTAACTTTTTGGCCATAATACCATAAGATATGTTCCAAAGGTGCTTCACCAAAAGAACGCCATACCCTCAGTGAAGCATGGTAGAAGCAGCATTGTGCTTTGACACTGTTTTTCAGCAGTTAAAACTGAGGATTTACAGTAAAGGGAATAAACAGTTCCAAATATCAGTCAATTTTAGAACAAAACAGTCAGGCCTCTGCAAAAAAGCTGAAGGTGAATTTTACCTTTACCTGAGAACGACTAAGCATACCTATAAATCAACACAAAAATGGCTTTGCCAGAAAAAAAATCAAAGTTTTGGAATAGCCCAGCCAGAGCTCAGATCTATAACCAATTGAAAAATCCCTAAAGAGAGAGCTGTACACAGGAGATCTCCTCGCAATCTGACAGATTTGCAGCATTACTGTAAAGGAAAGCGGGTGGAAATGGCCAATTCTAGATATGCTATGCTAACAGACTCCTACCCCAAAAGATTGAATGCTGTTGTAAATTGAAAAGGCACTCAACACCACATTAAGGCCGGGTTACACATAGCGATGTGCCAGCGACCCAACTAACGATCGGGATCGCTGGCACATCGTTATGTGATCGCTGGTGAGCTGTCAGACAGGCAGACTTACCAGCGATCACCCAGTACTGCGCCGACATCCGACGGTCGTTATGATCGTTCAGGGTCTTGGGCGCAGACTGGGGATCGCTAGTCGTTGCCCCTGTCAAACATGCCGATGCATGAGTGACAGCGGCAGACCAGCGACCGAAAAATGGTCCTGGCCATTCCGCAGTGATCTCATTGCTGGTCGCTGCGGCATGTCACATGCAGCGACGTCGTAGTGAGGTCGCTGCAACGTCACAAAACCTGTGACGTTGCAGCGATATCGCTGTGTGTAACGGGCCTTTTAGTTTAAGGGTGTGCATACTTCTGAAACCACATTAATTTTAGTTTCCCCACCCGGATTTGTTTCCTGTTTTTTCAATGGATTTGCACTTGATATTACAAGGTGGAGAAAGCTCTGAAATAATTCTTGCTGGTGTCATTTTTTCTTACATGGCAAAAATCAGACATTTTAACAGGGGTGTGTAGACTTTTTATATTCCTGTACACAATAACACTCAGTTTTTGGAGAAGCAGTCCATAGATGCTCGAAGTTCAGAGCACCGCTTGCTGTTTTAGAAGAAGCCAGCAGCTTAGTTTTGTGGTAGCGTGAATACATGGTGGTTAAAGAGGAATTATAATTATAATAATGAGTGACTGATTGGATAACAAAAAACGCTGTAATACAGCAGAATGACTACACTGAGATATAATTGTAGGCTGCAGGAACATGGCTCAGCTAATCAATCACCTCTGTAGTCTTCCTGCTGATGTTCCCACGCAGACAGCGGGAGCGCCACACAAATGCACATTTATCTTTACATGGAGCAAATAAGATCATTTAGCCTGTATGTGCTCAGCCATATCAAAGTCCATTAGATTATCATTATATCAAATGGCTTGTGAGCTAGTTTACATGTACAAGCAAAACTATGCACAGCAGGCTTCTATATATTATATGTAGAATAAAAGTGTAAAAAATACAGGCCCCAGGCTGAAAATATTTCTTCTAAATGCTGATTTTTTAATAATAAGTTATAACGTAAGACACAATTACCAGCTTGTCTGTTTAACGTCTCCTGCACTTAACCAATTCATTCCGGTACTGTCTGGAGACATATAATGATGGGACCTGTGATGTGACAATGCTCTGTGCAGTAATTATGGCTGACATCTTAATGATCAGTCCTAGAAGCTAAAGAGCAAGAAAGACGTGGAAATCCAGAGAACACCCTACTATCAATAACCAGAAACAAATAAACTGGAAATGGGAAACACAAATAGGTGATGTGAGCACATACTAAGAAATTAAAATGACCCTATCAGGCCTATGTGCCCCCAGGAGCACCAGCAGTTCTGTGCCCATATCTATGACCTCAGCCTAACAGTCCCTCTATGTAGCAGCACACAAACCACATCTTTAGCATTTCTAAAGACCAATTAGAAGATGCAAAATAGGGTTGAATAGTCGAGGGGGCGCTAGCTCCCCGAATAGTCGAGGGGGCGCTAGCTCCCCGAATAGTCGAGGGGGCGCTAGCTCCCCGAATAGTCGAGGGGGCGCTAGCTCCCCGAATAGTCGAGGGGGCGCTAGCTCCCCGAATAGTCGAGGGGGCGCTAGCTCCCCGAATAGTCGAGGGGGCGTTAGTTCTCCAACTAATCGGCCCAATTACCATGTGATCATGCCCCTGAGGGAGTGATAACATGCTTTATACAGCCAGTGTCATCAGCAGCGCTATACAAAGTGATGCATGTACACAGCTTTGTATCTCTCAGCATTGAGTGTCTCCGACGCCAGGTGTATGTGTCCTGGCTTCAGAGACGCTCACTGTGCATGATCGAAAATGCAAATGACTTACAATCATGTGCAGTGCGCCTCTCAAATCTCAATGCCAAGGTGTGATACCATGCCAAGTGGGCCGACTAGTTGAGGGAACTAACCCTGAAATTGCTACATGATTCAGATATCCAGTGGCATTGAGGTTTCCATTGATGAAGAATGGCCCCACTATCTTTGTACCCCATATACCACACCATACCATCAATTTTTCTGTTCCAACAGTCTTGGAGGGATGTATCCACTGTGGGTTAGTTGCAGACCAATAGCGCTGGATTTGTTTGTTAACTTCACCATTCACAAAAACAGTTAGCCTCATCGCTCATCTGAAGGCAACTGTCTATACTGTGAAGATACGAGATGTGCAGCATCTGAAACAACGGATACTGGAAGCCTGTGCTAGCATTTCTTCTGTGGTGTTACTATCAGTGTGTCAAGAGTGGGAGAAGAGGGTTGCATTGACAATCCAACACAATGGGCAGCACTTTGAACACATTTTATAAGTGGTCATCAACTGAATAACTCATGAAAGAATAAAGTTATGTTACAACCAAGCACACCATTGTTTTTCTTATGAAATTCTCAATAGGTTTGATGTGTCACATGACCCTCCTCCCATTGAAATAAAGTTGGATCCAAAATGGCCAATTTCAAAATGGCCGCCATGGTCACCACCCAACTAGAAAAGTTTTCTCCCTCCGATATACTATTATGCGACAAACAGGAAGTTGATATCACCACCCATTCCCATTTTATTTAGGTGCATTCATATAAATGGCCCACCCTGTACATTGAGAAATCATCACTCCCCCTACACCAATTTAAATCAACAGGCACAAATTTGGTGAAACAGTTTTTGGGCAAAATGTTTGTAACTTTTTGCCCGTTTGGCCATGTCACTTTAAAGGGAACCAACTAGCAGGTTTTAGGGCTATAAAGTGAAGCTATAGCCTTACAGGGCCTGGGATACTGAGTGCAATCATACCTTTACTTCAATGATTACATGTATCATTGCAGAGAAAAGTGTTATCAAACTCCGGGAAAACAGTGCAGCAAATTAGCATAAATGCAGCTCAGTGTCACTGTGTGGGCTTGGGTTATTTTTATTACTCCCCTGTGGGCTCAAAGCCAAACTCTCCTCCCTCCCTGACAGTATAAACCAGGCAGTGGTACAGGATGTCTGACATCATGCATGGTCGTAGCACAATGTCAGAGGCTCCTATGTGCCCATCACTCCCTCCCTCCTGCTTTCGTCTCTGGCTTCTCATGTCTCGCCTCCCTGCAGATTGCGCGCATCCCTGGTCTCCTCTCCTCACAGACTGCAGGAGGATGCAGGAGAGGAGACCAGGAACAGATCCCTGCTATTGTGATCACAGATGACAATAGCGGGGGATCTGTCTTCGGTCTCCTCCACTGCATCTTCCTGCAGTCTGTGAGGAGAGGAGACCAGGGATGCGCGCAGTCTGCAGGGAGGCGAGACATTCTCCTGTGACCCGGTCAAGGAGAAGTCATGAGAAGCCAGAGACGAAAGCAGGAGGGAGGGAGTGATGGGCACATAGGAGCCTATGACCATGCATTATGTCAGACATCCTGTACTACTGCCTGGTATATACTGACAGGGAGGGAGTAAAAGGGGAGGGTTTAGTTTAGAGCCCACAGGGTAGTAATAAAAATAACGCCAGCCCACATAGTGACACTGAGCTGCATTTATGCTAATTTGCTGCACTGTTTTCCCAGTGTTTGATAACACTTTTCCCTGCAATCATACATGTAATCATTGAAGTAAAGGTATGATTGCACTCAGAATCCCTGTCCCTGTAAGGCTCTGACTTCACTTTATAGCTCTAAAACCTCCTGGTTTTTTCCCTTTAACACATTTTTTTTTAAATAAAGGAGGTGACAACAGCCAACAACTCAGTTACTGGTTTATATATTTGTTTTTTTTTTTTTTCCAACTTTGATTTTTATTAATTTTTTAAGTCATGTCAACAATCAGAACAATACCAAATGTGATTTCATAATAATAAGTCCACATTACATTTTCCAATATCAAAATTCAAGAACATCAACATATATCCTCCATATATTACAATTGTTGTGAGTCCATGGAGAGATCCCATATCTGCCAAGTCTGGGTAAATTTGTCCATTGTGTTATGAAGCGTGGCGGTCAGTTGTTCCATTGATCGGAGGTCCTTTATCCGTATAAGCCAGTCGGACAACGAAGGTGGAGCCCTCTTCCTCCAATTGAGGGATATCAGGCATTTTGCTGCCGTAAGAAGAAGCATTAGGAGTTTGCTCTTGGGTTTATTCAAGCTTAAAGGGAACAGATTTAAGAGGTATAGAGCCGGGTCTACTGGTAGAATATGACCCATAACCCGTGTCAACACTGTTGCTATTGACCCCCAAAAGCCTCGGATTATCGGGCAGGACCAAAATAGATGGTATAATGAGGCATTTCTCTGGTCACATCGCCAACAATTATCAGGTATTGCCGGGTTGAACTTATGAAGCTTCTCGGGGGTGTTATACCACGTCATCAAAATTTTCATCTGATTCTCTTTGTATAGGGTATTAATTGACGTTCTGAAGGTTCTCTCCCATATCACCTTCCACATCGAATCAGAGATTTCCCGTCCTAGCCATGTTTCCCATCGTGCCATATAGGCATGTTTGAGGGGACCTTGGATACTTCGAGAGTTCAAAATAGCATATATATCTGATATTAGACCCTTTGTAGAGGGTCCCCGAGAGCAAAGGGTTTCAAATTGGGTTGGTTTAGTATATTTATTAACTCCCATGATCGACGCGTGGTAGTGAATTATTTGTCGGTACGAAAAGCCAAGGGTTACCGGTAATTTATAAAGCGAGCATAGTTCGGTAAAAGAGCGTATTTTGTGGGTAAGTGGGTTTAGTATATCACGGAAACAAAAGAGGCCTGCTTCCTCCCATTTTCGCATAGTAGCAGAGTCCATGGCTCCCGAAATGTGTGGGCTATACAGGAAAGGGGTCAGAGAAGAGGTGTGTGTCGCCATCTGAAATTTAATCCTGCATCTATCCCAAATGCCTCTGGTGAAAGACATTGGTCCCAACAACATTTTGGAGGGAATCTCCGAGGGTTTGCCCCATATCAATGAAGCAGGGTGGTATGGAGCTAGCCATAATTGTTCTACCTCTGACCATCTGGTACAAGCTGACAATGTCGTCCAGTGAGACAAATGGCGTAGGTGCGTAGCGTAGTAGTATAGTAAAATATCTGGGCATGCAACACCTCCCTGTCGTCTTGGCGCACAAAGGACCGAGGCTGGTATTCGATGTCTCCCCGAATGCCAGATAAACTTCATTAAAAATGACTGGATTCTTTTTAGAATTACTACGGGTACTTTTACTGATAATGTTTCAAATAGGTATAAAAACCGGGGTATAATGGACATTTTCACAGCTGCTATTCTCCCCAAGAGCGAAATTTGAAGGGATGACCATTTTTTAAGCTGAGCTTCTACTTTCTGAATGAGGGGTGGGAAATTAGCTTGGAATATTGTTTTGTAGCTAGAGGTCATATTGATCCCCAGGTATCGGATGGATGTTGTGCGCCATGTATATTTATATAAACTTTTAAGGAGATGAAGTTTAGGTTCCGGGATATTTATGGGCAGTGCTTCAGTTTTTGTAGAGTTGATTTTATAGCCTGATAGTTTAGCATAAGATGCGATAGTGGCCTGTAGGTTAGGGAGGGAGGTTATAGGGTTTGTCAAGGAGAGTATAACATCATCTGCGAACAGGGCGATTTTGAATTGTTTACCTTTAAGCTGGATTCCCAATATATCCGGGTTCAGTCTAATTTGCGCAGCTAATGGTTCAATACTGAGGACATACAACAGAGGAGAAAGGGGGCACCCCTGTCGCGTTCCATTTTTTATGAGCAGGTCTCTGGAATGTGCGTGAGGAAGGCGCACCAGAGCAGTGGGTGATGAATATAGACCTTTCAGAGCCGTAACAAAAGGTCCCGACAGGCCAAAGTGGTGAAGAGAGTGGAACATGAATGTCCAATCTAGCCTGTCGAAGGCCTTCTCAGCATCTAAACTTAGCAAAAGGGCCTCCCCCGCTCCTCTGTTGGTCACCTCGACCAAGTCTAGGATACGTCTAGTATTATCCCCCGCCTGTCGGAAACGTATAAATCCTACCTGATCCTTGTGTATTAAATGTGGAAGCAAGGACCCCAGCCTCTCTGCCAAAAGCTTAGTGAAGATTTTCAAATCAGAGTTTAACAGACTGATGGGGCGATAGCTTGCACATTCCATCGGGTCTTTGCCCTCCTTTGGGATTACAGTAATATATGAACGAAGAAGTGAGTCGGGTATCATCCCCCCCTCCATGAAATGATTAAACAGATTTACCATATGTGGGGATAGCATATCTATGTAAGTTTTATAGTAGAGATAGGGCAACCCGTCTGGACCCGGTGCTTTACGATTCGGTAGATTTTTCACTATTGCCGCAATTTCGTCCGACGTAATTTTCTGGTTTAGTTCGTCTAAAGCAGACTGGGATAGTTTAGGTAGGTGGCATGATGAGAGGTAATCGTCCAGAGGTCGGTTTTGTTCACCTGGGGGTTGATGTGATGGGGGGGGAAGAGAGTAGAGGGAAGAATAATAATCATGGAAAATTTGAGCTACTTTAACCGGGTCATAATGGATCACACCTGTCGGATCCTTAATACCGTATGGGGAATTATTGGTGGCCTGATCCCTCAATCTCTTAGCCAACATCGTGTGTGCCTTATTGCTGTATTCATAGAATTTCTGCCTAGAATATCTAAGAAGGGTCTCCACCTTACTATGGGAGATGGCTTTCAGTTGGCTTCTCAGGTCCACTATTTCTTTAAGAAGCGATCTGGTTGGGTGTGTCAGTAGTCGTGCCTCTGCTTTCCTTAATTCCCCTTCTATTTGCAGGTATCGGGATTTTGCATCCTTTTTAATCCTAGATGATAGTGCAATGCACTCACCCCTGAAAACCGCCTTATGGGCTTCCCATAGGACAGACAATGACGGAGAAGTGGGGGTGTTTTCTGTAAAGTAGTTTACAAGGGATTCCCGCAGTTTGTCTCGTGTAATTTTATTAGTGAGAAGGGACTCATTCAGTCTCCAATGATTCAACTTAGGTGGAACTGGCATCAATTTGAGATCTATTATCAAAGGGGCATGGTCCGTCCATGTTATAGTGCCAATGGAAGCTGATAACAATGAGCGAACTGAAATCACGTCCCCAAAGAAATAGTCTATACGGCTGTGAGAGCCATGCGGGTGTGAGTAGAACGTGTATCTCCTATCCGTCGGGTTGTCAATGCGCCATAGGTCATATAGTGTGTATCTACGAATAAGTTTCCGAAAGTCAGTGGAGACCCGTTCCGTCAATTTTGCATTACTGGAAGGTTTATGGACCAACCTGTCTCCAGTCTTGGAAAATGCCATATTAAAATCCCCCCCAATTATTTGGGCCATTCCCCGATCAGGGTGTAAACGGGCTAATACTGAGGTTACAAACTTTACCTGGTTTGTGTTAGGGGTATATAGGTTGCACAACATAATTGGTGTTCCTCCTATGCTCCCATATACAATGACAAATCTGCCTTGAGGATCTATATCAGTTTTTGTTATCTGGAGTGTGCAATGACGGGAGATCAAGATCGCCACTCCAGCCGTTTTGTTCTTAGCCGTGGCTGAGAAAGTAGTAGGAAACCAATGGTGTGCAAATCTAAGGGAACCCGAAGTCGTAAGATGTGTCTCCTGTAAAAATACGATATCCGCTTTGGACTCCCGCATTTCCCGTAGCGTCAGCCTTCTTTTTAGGTCTGAGTTTAGACCTTTTACATTAAGAGAGAGTAACTTAACCATTGTAAAATATGGGTTTTCTCAAAGCTTTTAAAAGGAGATATATATAATGTCTTGGTGGGATTGTAGACTCCGTGAGCGTTGTCGTGTGGGCTTGGCTGGTATGGAAACATTAGGCATGTACTGTATATCAAAACAATAATAGTATAACCAAACTTTGAAAGAGTGAGAAAGACAAAAAGAAAAAACAACAACCTCTTCATATTGTAGGACAATAACATGTAGTCCCAAAATGAGAGTCGGACACAGTATGGCATCAGTCGCCAAAGTCAGCTACCTAGAGCTACTGTACCACTTAATAAGTCATAGGACCTATAATACAACTCTCATCTGTGGGGGTACACGTGAGAACCTCAAGAACAGTTACCATAGAAAGTCCCCCCCCAAGAGCTGTCTATTCTCACCCAGAGGCCCAGATGGGTACATATAGATTCCCACAACTAATACAGATATGAAAGAAAATATAAGCATAATAGCCAGGCAGTAGATAATACAGTCACCAATCACGCCGGGTCTCGTCTCCTGGGGAGCCTCCTTGTCGTTTGACGAGGTGTGGATTGTTGCCATGTTTGTTGTAGTGGGGGCACTCCCTGCGATACGGACCAGTCGGGTAGGTCTGGCCTTTCGATGGTCAGTGTACGGCAGAAAGACACCAGGTCATCTGGGCTTCTCAGAGTGGCCACCCTTTCTCCCCTCTTAGCTGAGAGGCTAAAAGGGAAGCCCCAACGATAGGGAATATGGTTGTCTTGTAGGATGCTTAACAGTGGTCTCAGTGCTCTGCGTTGCTGTAAAGTAATCCACGAAAGATCCTGATATAGTTGTATTTTCACATTATTGTGGGTGATCTGCTTGAGCTGTCTTGCCTTTGCCATGATGTCTTCTTTCAGGGAAAAGTCAGTAATCCGGCAGATGATATCTCTAGGATTGCCCGTCATGGTCTTTGGTTTCAGGGCTCTATGAGCTCTATCCATTTTAATTGGATGGTCAGCTGGGCGGCGTAGCACTGTGTTGAAAACTTTTTGTAGGGTACCCGCTACGTCTTCCACCTCTCTCGTCTCTGGGATCCCTCTGACCCTGATGTTATTTCGGCGTCCCCTATTGTCCAGATCCTCTATGTGTCACTGGAGATCTCTTATAATTGAGGCTTGAGCAGCCGTCTGGGATTGGAGGTGCCGAATGACCGCCCTGGCCTGGTTATGGTCTTCCTCAAGTTCGTGAACCCTTTGGGTCAGAGCCACCACCTCCCGCCTTGTTGCTGCTAGTTCTGAACGACAGGTCTCTTTGATCTCAGCTACCATCTGTTTGAAGTCGTGCTTGGTTGGCAGCAGTTGCACGTATCGCCACCAGTCAGAAGGGGGCGGAGGAGGGTATGGGTATTCCCGGGTGAGGTGTGGTGGGCCAGGTTCCCGATTCATATGATCTCCTCCTGAGTCAGTTGACAGGGACCCAGAACCTCCAATCAATTCTCTGTGCTCCAAGGGGCACCAAGGGCCTGGCGTGGTGATCGAGACGATCTCTGCGGGCGACTGGGTTCCTCCAAGGCCTGAGTCGCCCAGTTGTCACCTGCCCAGGTAGAGCTCCATCTGTCCCCATCTGAGAGATCAGCAAAGTCTCTCCGGAAGCTCTCAGCATCTGAGGGTCCCTCATATTGGGCAGAATCGTCTAGGTTCTTCGTGCCCCTTTCTGACAGGGTATCCGGCTTCTCACTAGGCTCCACTGTCATCTCAGGTGGGAGGAGGGGTGTGCTGGGGTACATATCCTCTTCTCCCTCTCTATCATCTGCATTGGAGCTTCCTTCACTTATAGGGTCATAGTGTAGCTTTATTGGGATCAGTACCGGAGTACAGTCTTGCTGGTTATCAGGGAAAGGGTCCTTATGACTAGATCCTGGCCAGGGCAGAGTGTCAGGTAGAAGGATCTGCGAGTCATTAGTTGTCTGGGGCCCTGCCCCCTCCACTGGAGAGATGTACATCAGGCTGTGCTCCTCTTCACTCCCCCTCCCCTCCAGATCAGCCAGCACAGGAAAGCCCTGGGATGAAGAAGGGGCTGTACTACAGGGTGCCATTTTGTGTTCACTGCAGGCTCCTGAGATCTGCTTCCTCTCTTCCAGCCCTGTGTCTCCTGTAGCAGCTGTGGGCCTGTGTAGACTGTCTTGTGATAGCATCTCTGACTCACCACTGATATGAAGTGCTGGTGTCGGGTGCTGTGCAGTCTGCAAGCCGGTGGCTCCCTGACTCCTCGGCTGTCCTGCAGCATGATCAGGGTTACTCCACTCCTGGCCAGGTATTTATCCAGGGCACCTGGTGCCTGTACTCCTGGCTCTTTGGGTGTCTTGTGGGTCCTCTTCTTACCCATCTCTGGGCCTCTGGAGCTGTTTTATTGCTGATTTATGCTCTCAGGAGCAGGAGCTCAAGTTTCATGCGACTGCTCCCATTCAGGTCCGGACACGCCCCTGGTTTATATATTTGTGTATATAGGTATATACTTTTAATTTATTTTCACAAAAAAATTATTACATTGAGATTATTTATCCATCATATCAAAATATGAAATCGCCTCACACAGGTAGACAGAGTATCCATCTTGTGAATCAAGGAGTATATATGATCCTGTTATTTTCCCAGATACTTAATGAACACAAAGGAAGTGTCATCCCCAGGTGTCTGTGTGAAATCTTCTAGACGCTGACTGCAGACGTGCTCATCCAGAGACAGATCACTGAGAACACATTAATCACCAGTGCCATGTCAGGACTAAGATAAATGAGCCGCCGGCTCCACATCACCTTGTACCATTCATGTAAGAGTATGTCTACCTCATAACAACGTCAATACCTTCTGGTTTACACTAGATATGTATATTTGTGTGCATAGGACTATAAAGGGAGGAGGGAGATTCATCAAGGTCTGTGCGTCACTTTTCTTGACATAAATTCATGATTTTACACCATTTTTGCCAAATAGTTTGAAGCTTTATGAATTATGATGTTAAACAACCTCACCCAGCCCATTTATTTTTACTTACCGTAATCCTTTTTTAGTATGTATTGTGTAGTATAAGTGCATTAAAATGGTTACCGAGCGCTGTCTTCTCTGGTTTCTATCGCTGTTCTGGTTCAGTTTTGGCCCAAGTGTGCACTCTTCAGATTTACCGTCTTACTTATTGTACGGAGCGGTAGATGTGTTCCCAATGTAACCCTATAAAAGACTCAGAACGAGGCTCTGTAGACTTACACTTAGAACGTAACTCCTGCTCCACAAATAAAACCCTGTGTGATCTGGCTAGCCCGATTTCAGGATAAGTAGTCCAGAAGAAGATAGGAATGGAGCTGGAAGCTGGAGAAGACCATAATTGGTACAAATTTGTTATGCCCATACACAGGGTTCGTGATGCAGCAGCGACCTGGCCAGTGACGTCGCTGCGTGTGACATTCCGCAACGACCAGCGATGAGCTCGCTGCAGAATGGCCGGGACCATTTTTTGATCGCTGGTCTCCCGCTGCCACGCATGCATCAGCATGTGTGACAGGGGCAACGACCAGCGATCACCATGCTGCACCCGAGACACCCGACAGATCCCTGTGACCGTCTGGTGTATGCACATCGCTGGGGAATCTGCCCATCTGCCTGTGTGGCATCTCACCAGCGATCACGTACCGATGCTCTAGCGATCCCGGTCTGGTCGGATCATTGATCGGCTCTCTGGAATATCGGTATGCGTAACCCGGCCTTAAGAGTGGATTTGGTGATTTTTTTTTTACAATATCGACAGCAATTGTAAAATATTTTCCATGGCATGCTTGTTTTGTTATTAAATTCCTACATACACAATGAACTAATTTTCAAGCATCCCATCTTTGATCTCTATTTTGTGCTTATTCTCCATAGAAATTTGTGAACAAATTAATAACTTTGCTTTAAAGGGGATCTGTCAACAGGTTTTTGCTGTTATCTTAGGACAGCATGATGTAGGGGTTAAACCACTAAATTCATTGATGTATCATTTATTAGGCTGTGTGCTGTTGTGTCCTTACAATGAAGTTTTATCACTATGCGATTATAGCTCACAACACCAGGATAAGCAGCTCATTGTCAATAGACACTGTACACAGAGAGCTGTGGTGGAGGTGGAAGTAGCTTTCTGAGCTTTGCTACAGCTACATCTAACATGAGGTCCTGAGAGGGAACAACCCGCCATGTTGAATTTCAATCTTTTGCTCAGCACGGAGATAAACCATTGCCAAAGGAGACTCGCAACGTCTATGTCATAGAGAGCACGAAACTGCTGATCAGATGGAGCATTTCTGTGCATGGAGGAGTCAAGACTTCAGAGATCAGCAATAATAATGTGTATTCTAAAAACCCATCACAAAATAATGAAGGAAAAAAAACAAACCCACAACCACCACGTGATTACAGAAGGTGTTACCTCATCTTTTCTATGTATGGAGGTTTCGTAGGTCTGTATGAGAGCCTGCAGGCTGTCTATCTGGCTGCTCATGTGGGTAATATGCTCGGTATGCTTCTCATTCTGCCTTTTCATCTCCAGCTGGTGCCTCTCGATTATTGTTAGTCTCCATTTTCTCAGTTCACCCAACACATTTGTCTAAGAAAAAGCCAAAGAAATGCAGGTAAAGTTTTTTTTCCCTATAATTTTATTGTGGCCTATTATAAAAAAAAAAAAAAAAGTTCTTTGATCAGAAAATTAAAGGGTACGCCTGCCCCGTGGGATAACAATGTCCCAAAAGAGGAGTAGAGTCTGTAACGCTCCGGAATGACACCACCATATAGAGAGCATACATGCTCAGAAATTATTTTTGGCTTTGGAAACAGATAAGTGATCTGTTAATAAGATTATTTTACCTGATTGCTCAGAAATGATCTTCATTTCAGCACTTGGACCCTTTACCAGTATAAAAAAAAGAAGCAAAAAGTACTCAACAATGGAGGCCTGAATCCACTTCACGATGATTGACTTGGAAGTTGGCCCACCCTTCCCCATAAGGGATCAGAAAAGCGAATTGGACCAAATGTTTCTGTAAAGGACCAGTAGGAACAAAATGCTGTGACCAGATCCATACAATGTAGGAAACTCTCCCGGGGAATGGAGGGTAAAGGGCAAAACAATGTCTTCTATATCAATTTTAGCTGATGTAGAAGGCTGCTAAAACTTTTGGGATAATGGACGGCACAAAGGAAAAGATCACCTTACCCTGGTTAAGAGCTGGCAATGAAAACTTGTAAGAGTCAGCCCATTCTAAAAGGCCTATTAATAGAAGTGATGGCCACTAGAAAGGCCACTCTCCAGAAAACAAGTTTCATGGGCACAGTGGAGTAACTCAAGTGAGAAGCCTGTGCGGCGTCCAGAACAATGGGTTCCCCAGGAATTCAAAGTATTAAATCAATGTTGCTGTAATAATTTATTTTTTACTTTTGTTTTAATGCTTTGCTCCTCTTCTTTGGGTGGCGATTATAAGATGGTGTTCAACACATTACTTAATTGTTAGAAAACCACATCTCCCACAGCAGACTACCTCTTGTCCCATCCCCCCTCCTATGTCCTCACAATTTCCAACATAGCTGCGTGTGCTTCTTTCATGAATACAGACAAGGCCTTCTATGAGCTTTGATATAAATGCCTTCCCTCATCTCTCTTCATAGCCAACTGAGAAGGTCCAAATGAGAGATCAGCTTAGATCCCTTTCACATCAGCGCTTCTGTCCGGATACGGCAGATCAGGACAGAAAGCCGCATCTGCCGCCTAACGGCCGCGCTTGCGGTGAGCCCCATGTATTCTCTGTGGGGCTGCGGCAAGGGCGGCATTGCCGGCCCCTGGCGCTCAGCCAATGAGCGGTGCAGGACTCAAATCCTCCACCAAAGCCACGTGGCACCGTTCATCAGCTGAGCAGCGCGGTATTGGCGGGAGATTTAAAAATGCCTGCCCGCCGCTAATTGCTATTCTGCGGGGAGATCAGCAGGGCCTGCCACTGATCTTTCAGCGGAATAGCAGTGAGTGGCTGGCTGCTGATCTCCCAGCAGTGGCCGCTCATCTCCCGCCACCGCGAGGTCAGTGGCGCAGGCCACTAATCTCCCTGCAGTATAGCAATGAGCGGCGGGCGAGCATTTTTAAATCTCCCGCCATTAACGCGCTGCTCAGCGGATTATTCGTGCGCTACCCGGCGCTCAACCAATCAGCTGAGCAGCACATTATTGGCGGGATAAAAAAAAAACCTGTGTGGTGGCTCCGTGGTTAGCACTGTATGGTGGCTCAGTGATGGCACAGGGAGAGAGACAGCGCACACAGGGAGAGAGACAGCGCACACAGGGGGAGAGACAACGCACACAGGGGGAGAGACAACGCACACAGGGGAGAGACAACGCACACAGGGGGAGAGACAACGCACACAGGGGGAGAGACAACGCACACAGGGGGAGAGACAACGCACACAGGGGGAGAGACAACGCACACAGGGAGAGAGACAACGCACACAGGGAGAGAGACAACGCACACAGGGAGAGAGACAACGCACACAGGGAGAGAGACAACGCACACAGAGCAGAGAGACAACGCACACAGGGAGAGAGACAACGCACACAGGGAGAGAGACAACGCACACAGGGAGAGAGACAACGCACACAGAGCAGAGAGAATGGTACAGGGGAAGAGAGCACGCACAGGGGAAGAAATACCAGAGTAGAGAGAGCGCACAAGGGGAGACAGGCACAGAGACTGCCCTCCCGATGCAATAGCATCAGGCTTATTTCTAGTCTTATATATGTGTCCTTGCTATGTACTGTGTAATGGATGTGTCTGACTGTACAGGGACATGGTCTGATCATATAACATCTCCTGTGCCGAGATAATCTTATATATCTGTCCCTACTATGTACTGTGTAATGGCAGTGTCTGACCATACAGGGACATGGTCTGATCATACCACTATAAAAATGGAAAAATAAAATAGTTACAGCGCTTGAAAAAAGGGGAGGAAAAAACAAAAGCACAAAAATAGAAAAAATTGCCATGTGTTGAAGAGGTTACGTCTCTAGTTAAATGTCCTTTCGCATCAGCGTTTTTTGCTGATTGTGGCAGATCCGGCAGATTTACCGGATCTGCCGACTAACGGACAACTTGCAGTACACCTGCAGCAAGCCACCATTCATTCTCTATGGAGGTTGTGGCAGGTGCGGCAAGTGCGGTTGTTCCGTGATCCGGCACTCGCGGCCACGCAAAAAAACGCAGCTAACCGCTTTTTTTGCTCAGCCACAACTGCCAGACTTGCCAGATCGTGGCAAAACCACACTTGCCGTAAGCCCCATAGAGAATGAATAGGGGCTTGCCGCAGGTGTACCGCAAGTTGTCCGTTAGGCGGCAGATCCGGTAAATCTGCCGGATCTGCCATAATCAGCAAAAAAACGCTGCTCTGAAAGGACCCTAAGAAATTGCATCACCATAGCTCTCGGGACCCTCTTCTTTTGAGCATATACCGCTCAGTCTGGCTGTATGTGAGTGCACTTGGGTGTGCTCACTTTAGATATTCACCATCAAATCAAAGTCCATCAACAAAGAAAAAGGGCACTTACCCATTTTAGTGCGAATAGTCTCCTTTAATCTGGTACGTTACAGGTAGCAAGGATGGGGGTGGCAGACGGCGGACAACTGGTCGTTTCTTGCCTGTCTGGCACTTCAACTGGTCCTTTATTGATGGACTTTCAGTTGAACAGGTTAAACCCATATTGATATGGCTGTACCTTGAATAGGCAAAAATGACAAAACTTGTGTCCCTGTCCAAATATTTCAGAAAATAACTGTAGAAGGTGTGTGACACTAGGACGGTGCCTAGAATTGGTAATGATTGCTCACGTTAAAAAATGAATGTAAGGCAGTTTGGTGAAGACTAAAAACACCCCAAGAATTAACAGAAGCCCATCTACCTTAAGGTTACTGCTCCATAGATCAAGTAAGTCTTCAACTTGCTGCATGTTTTCAGAAGAGACAGGCAGCTGTGTTACTTGGATCCGTTCTGTCTGGGATCTAGCGGAGGCAGAAGAGGACGATCCACCGAGAGACAGTTCATCTGTATGAACAGGAGAAAACGCCTCCATACTAGACACAAACGTCCTTTGGAAGGCAGGCTCTTCAACTAGAATAGGAACTACAAAAAGAAATGATCACTAGAATGTTTATAGGTGACTTACATGATTGTAGAAAATGAGAAAAAGAAAGAAAGAAAGACAGAGAAAGAAAGAAAGACAGAGAATGAAAGAAAGACAGAGAATGAAAGAAAGACAGAGAATGAAAGAAAGACAGAGAAAGACAGAGAATGAAAGAAAGACAGAGAAAGACAGAGAATGAAAGAAAGACAGAGAAAGACAGAGAATGAAAGAAAGAAAGAAAGAAAGAAAGAAAGAAAGAAAGAAAGAAAGAAAGAAAGAAAGAAAGAAAGAAAGAAAGAAAGAAAGAAGTGCTTTCTAGAATCGGAGTATGCACCAATTCTCTCAGATTTATAGGGCAAAGGCACTCACTGAAATCTAAACAGAGTATGAAATACCGATGTGTAATATGTTTTGCATAACCACCCATTTTATATATCTATTTGATATATTTTATACTGATGAAACATCATTAGAATTGAAAGAAATAAATTGCCAGCGCAGGGCGCTGTGAACCTCCTACTCCTTGCATCCCCAGCGCCTCCTATTAGCAGTCCCCTGATATCATGCATTGTGCCCCGTGGTTATGACGTCTAGGTGACTGATTGGCACAGGCTTCATGGATGCTGCAGGCAGGAGGAGGTTCGCTCTGCTCTAGCGGCCGTGGATTGCTGAAAATCTTTTTTAGTCCACTTTAAATATCAACCATGATGATTACTGTGGATCTGTACTACACACATCTACAAACATGCTCATGTGAAACCCCAACCAGGACATAGCGGTAACAATTAGCATTAATGATGATCTAGGTGTAGGATACTAAACAGATTGGTCACAAGGAATGTTAACCCCTCACACAAAAAGAGAATCTGTCACCAGATTTTTGTGTATTGAACTAAACATGCCACCTTCAGCAGCACCTATGCTGCATATTAAGAAGGTGACTATTATGCCACGACTCTGCCTGTACAATTAGTAACTTATAAAAATCCCCTGCCATGTATAATTACCTGTGACCGGACCGATGGGCTTGCTCGATCTGTTCCACCTCTCCATGCCATCAAACCATCTCTTTTTCTGAATGAGGATGTCCCATTTGTCCACCTCATACCTGCACAGATGCCTCGCGGCATCTCTCTCAGCACTGTGCTCTTCCCTAATGTGGGCAGAGGCTAAAGCGTATCTACCCATGCACACACACCGCAGGGGTCTCTGCGCATGGTTCCCAGCCTTCTGCGTGTGATATGCGGTGATGTCACTGAGGGCACTAGAGTTCAAACTCATGGGATAGTCCCTGTGTGACCCTGCGAGTCTGAACTCTAGTAACCTTTGTGACGTCTCCACCAGTCACTGCAGTAAGTCAGGCAGTTTCTGCTCTCCCAGCATATGGAGGATGTGATCACTGATCGTTCCCTTCATATGCTGACAGATTTTTGACTTTGAGGGACATCCATGGGACTGCGATGGACATAATTTTTTTATTTATGAGGAATGGTAATATTTTAAAAAATGTATTTCAATTTAAAAAAGAAATAAATTGTTGAAATAAATATATGTGGGAAAGTTTATTTTCAAATAAAATATTTATTGGTGTGGTTATTTATGTCATCACTGACTTGGTTAGTAATATCAGGTATCTCATTGATGCCTCGACATTACTAACCTCTGGGCTTGATGCAAGCGGACATTATCCAGATGGCATCAACCCCAAAAACTATTACCCAGTTTGCCAACGCACCAGGAAGTCTAGTACAGCGCCAGAAAGTGGCGCTTCTCTGCAACATTTTCTGGGGCGGCTTCGGGCTGCAATTCGCAGTAGGGGATGGGGAGGGGCAGAACGCTTGGGCCTCCACACACTAAGGATTCAGGCCCCATCTAGTTGTACCTGGCTGGAAGCCAAAAATGCAGCAAAGCCCCTCAACATTTTTTAATTGAAATAATAAAAAAAAAAAACACAATCAGCTATCTAGTTGTAACTGGCTGGCAACCAAAAATACGGCGACGCCCCACATCGTATTTTACTGTAATTTTTTTCAAGAAATAATTACAAAAAAAATGTTGTGAGGCTTCGCCGTATTTTTGGTTACCAGTCAGGTACAACTAAGCCTTCCCTGCTGTGAATTGCAGCCCGTAACCGCCCCAGAAAAGGCGCATTCATTAGAAGCGCCATTTTCCGGTGATGTACCCAAGTCTTCCAGTTGCCCTGGTGCCAATGGCAAACTGGGTAATAAAGGGGTTGTGTATTGGCAGCTGGCACTAAGCCCGAGATTCATAATGTCAGGCCAATGTTAGAATTATGAATTTCTAGTAAATAAAACACAAATACATATCTCAACTCTACTCTGTATTTATTACTCCCATCCCTACACGATCCTTCTTCCAGAGTCTACAGAGAGGGAACTAGTGTCCTCTCCCTGCAGAGTCTGCAATCACACTGAAAACAGTGACTCAGTGAGTGACGTCACCTGCAGCAGTGAGGCCACGCAAGTTCACTGCTGTGGGAAGCCCTGGTGACTCAGTGAGTGATGCTAGTGAGCGGCAGTGTCCGATGGTGTCTACAACACACAGTGGTTCCTCAGATAGTGCAGTTAATCGAGGATGGCACTTCAATGTAAACTATGGCGAGAAGGTTTGCTGTGTCTGTCAGTACAGTGTCCAGGGAATGAAGCAGATACCAGGAGACAGGCCAGTACACAGGGAGATGTGGAGGGGGCCATGGTAGGGCAACAACCCAGCAGCAAGACCGCTACCTCCTCCTTTGTGCAAGGAGAAGCAGTGCCCTGAAAGATCTCAGGCCCACTGCACATGCATATGGCCTCACAATGGGTCTGAGGATCTCATCCTGGTACCTAATGGCAGTCAGGGTACTTCTGGCTAGCACATGAATGGCTGTGCAGCCCTCCAAAGAAATGCTTCAGCTTCTCTAGTGTATCTCCCTAGTCTTGCAGAAAGTACTGTGAGCCTTTGTTTAGCAGTCTTTAGGGCTTCATATGGGGTCAGGCCTCTGTACTTGACCAGCTTGGTCTTATTGTTGATCTTTACACCCTTATGTACTTTTCTAAGTTGGCTGATTTCTCTTCGTGTTTTCTTGATTTTTGCCTCCAGTCTTCTTTTCCAAGGAGGGCACGTAAATCTGTTGTTCTTGTTGGTATAGCCAATCTTTTCCAGGATTGCTGAGGCAGCGGTATCGATCAGTTTATTAGTTTGTGTTATGTGGGTGGTAGGTATTGACGCATGTGCATCTTCTAGCATACTGTCTGGCGGTATTTCTCTGCTGAGCCTTGGCAGTCAGTCTCTGGGGTTTATGGCATTTAATTTTTATCTGATTTTCTGATTCAAATAAGCTGTTGTACCCTCTAGTTGCAGGATTGGATCAGGATTTTCGGGGGGTGGGGGGGGGGTTGCACATGTTGTTCTACCAAGTCCTCCTGTGGTGAGATGTGGATGTGCAGTTAATCTAACTCCAGTTGAGATAATAGCTTTCTCTTTATGACATTGAAGCGTTGGGTGACTAGCTGGTTCACAGTCAATGGACAAGCAGAAATTTTTATAATATAATGAATGTTATAAAATACACAAACCAAAAAAGTTATAGCAGAATTGCACATTTTTTTTACCATTTCACCTCACTTGGAATTTTATTGTCATCTTTCTGAACATTAAATGGTAAAATTCATAACTACAACTTGTCCTGCAGAAGACAAGCTTTCATATGGCTTCTCGAACAAAAAAATAATAAAGTTATGACCCTTGGAAGAAAAGGGTGAGAAAAAAATAAATATGTTCACTGTGAAAAGTGCATGGGAAGCAATGGAAGCCTAATATTTCACACATCGGGGAGAACATCCATTTACTCTTTTGCAATGATCTCCAACTTCATTAATTTCTACCTGGATGATGTTCAGCAATTTCAGCTGGAGAACTTCCTCTCTCTGAACCTCTGGGATTGTTTTCTAATGAAGATTCTGGTGTCTCTAAACACAAAAAAATCAATATGAGCTGCAAGACAAGATTTTTAAGTGTCTAGAAAAAGGAAATGTGTCACTGTAAAACCTTAAAAGGGTTGTCCACCACTTGGGACTACGCCTTCTCATTCCCCATGAGCAAAAATAAAAAAGCCTATACTCACCCCCTGTATTTCCTTTGATAAATGACAGGCCAGGGTGGGGACTTTTTTTGTTTGGGTTGAGTTGAATGCTATTGGTGGTAGTTTGGAGTACAGGATATTTGGGATCAGTTCACATTTATCATGTGCGCCTACATTCGGGTTTCCATCCACATCAATCATGTGATTCAGGTGACACACCTTACGGATCCATTCACTAACGAGGCAGCAGAGTTACTGCGGAATCAGTCTGTCCTCTGCTCAGCGGTGTCCTTCTTTTCGAAGGTCCTCAAAACCGTTGTTGACCGCACTGTTGCGCACGCCTAAAAAGATACGTGAAAAGATGGACACCCCTGGACCACAGACCAATCAAAGTGACTCAATTTGTCTCATTACAGTGAATTTTCCATTGTGAATTTTGTATGAATCACATTACTCAGGGATTTACAAGTCATCGCCAGTGTAAGTGCTCAATGCAGAACACAGGATAGAAGTGATTAGACCGCTTTATTTCTTAGGTCAGTACGACAACAATGATACCAAAGTTTAAAATTATTTTTTTTAAGGTTTTGCTACTTTCACATTAAAAACATTTTTTTTTTTTTTTTTAAACAAAATAAAGTTTTTTGCATCACCAACTTTGAAGGTTAGTTTTTTTTCTCCCCAAGAGGTATATAGAGGTTCGTTTTAGCGAGACGAGTTGGAGTTTTTATTGGTACCATTTTGGGCCACAATGTTTTTTGATTACCTTCTACTATATGATGTTTTTTGAGGCACAATCGAGACAAAACAGCAATTCAGAAATAGTTTTTTTTAATATTTTTTTTTGGAAAGCTTTTATTGGGAACATTTGACATAAAATTTTGAACTTATCATTTGCTCTACGCTGAGCACTTACATTGCAGGGTTCCATCTAAATCTCTGAATGATGAGAATCAGATGTAATCCTAAAGGGATACATTCACTATAATGAGACAGCAGAGTTACTCTGACTCCGTCTGTGATCACCCTTTTATGTGCACTTATAAGACGGATGTTGCAGGATCATAGGACGAGTGTCCAAAATGACTCCTCCTGCCTCATTAAAGGGAATCTTCTGTCAGGGGCATCGTCGGAATAGGATATTTGACAGATTTTCAAGGAAACACCTTGTAAGTGTTCAGCGCAGAGTGCAGGATAAATATGACCGTGCCTTATTGCAATCTTTGGGAGGAAGAATGAACAAATCAACAGCAGGTCAAGAATTGTTTTATTTTTCATGCTGTTCACCAAGCCGTATAAGTGGCTTTATTCTTCGAGTTCGTGCAATTTCAGATATACTTAATTTATTTTTTTAATGTTTGGTTACTATCACACATTTATTTGTTAGTGTTCACTGAAGGGAATAAATAGTGTGACAATTTTATAGATCAGATCGTTCCAGATAAGGAGATATCAAATATGTACTTTTATGTTAGATTAACATATGTATTTATTGGTATAATATCTTTTGCTCTTTATTTTGGGATTATCATTTTTCCAATTTTTTTTTCCCTTTTTTACTTAGTCTCTATATGGGACTTTAACTTTTATCACAAGCATTGCCATTCGTTACACCTATCAGTGTTACACTGTCAGAAGCCTTTCAGACAATACTTTTAACATAATTTAACAGGCTACCGTAGCTGGCAAACCCAGAGGTCATCAGTTGCCATAACTACCACCAGGCCTCAGCGATCATGTCGTGGGGGGTCTTGATCAGATGGGAAAGGGAGCATATGCCTAAATGCTGCAATCACTAATAATCGCAGCACATAGGGCGACTGTGCCACTCCTGGAGGTGAGAGCAAGAGCTCGGCTATCACTTACGCTGAGCACTATTGTGTAAGCACAGATACTGTGCCCGTGCGATCACCATGACGTACCGCTACGTTGATTAGTGGGAAGTCACCGCAAAATATGAGGTACCGGTATGTCAAATGCTGGGAAAAGGTTAAAGGGGTCGCCCATGCTTGGGGTGCAGCCTCGCTCAATACAAGTAAAATGAGCAAGTCCAGAAAAGTCTAGTTGGAATGTGGCTGAAAGTATACAAATTACATACATGCTGTCACATGACCGGCCACTCCAGGCACAGGAGAATCTTGACAATGTGCACACTCCGAGAATTCACAACGTGTGCTGTTACATAGAGTGGATACAGACTTGCTCCCCAATCCTGGGCACCCCTTTAAGACTCCCATACACATAAGGCTAACATCGTCCAAATCTGCCAACATCCACAAGATTGGCAGACCGTGTTATGTGTACAGGGGGTCCGCCAATTCTTGCCCCTCAGACAATGTCAAGGGCGATAAAAGATCCGGTATGATTGAATTTCAGACGGACAAACTTGTTTTCAGAAAGAGAAGCAGACACCAGACATGTCTGACAGCGGCTCAATCATAGAGAACACAGAAACACTCAGCAGGGAGAACACTTATACATGGGATGAACGGGTAAGATAGTTGATAGAAATATCTTGAAACAAGCTAGCGGATATCTTGAAATCGAACAAGCCTGATCCTTTTTACACCTCAACACTGAGGGTCAGAGCCAAATCATGTGACCCCAATACACACAGGTCATTAGCGGATGATAATCTTATGGATAAGTGACTTTTTACGAGTTCATATGTATGGATACTTGAAAGGAAACATTGTATTAGATCAGAATTTCCAGTTTACTAATCTCTAAAATATAGAACTAATATTTTGATAAAAAAAAAATATTTGAAAAAACACATTCATTTATCATATTTATGGGTAGATTATGGACATATAATATTTCCAGCAGTGTGTTCATGTAGCAGTACAAGAGCCCGATATTACCTGGAGTCGTCTCTTGTACGGCTTCTCGGTGACTGTCACTTATGGTTTGTTCAGCAATCAGTTGATGTTCCCTGAGGAGATGAGGCCCAAACTTAGGAGTTACCACAGCATAGCGAAGAAGCTCCTCATATTCATCCTGTCACAAAAGAGTCAGAACAATAGGAGCTGCTTAACCGTGTAATGAAACCAGGAGATGGCTGTCATTTCTAGGACAACAGGATCTGGAGAGAAAAAATAAGAGACTCTTCCTTCCTTCAAGAGCATGTTCACATTGAAAGTACATAGACAAGTAAGAAAGCCCCGAGTCCTAACAAGGAGACGAGATGGAAGATGTGGCCAGGAAAAAAAATGAAGCACGTCTCATTGCCACATTAGAAATGACAGTGCAGCTCGAGATAAATGTCAAAGCATTAACTCCTTTACTGCTAGACAATTTTGAATCCAAATGTAATGTTATTTAAATAATTAACACACCACTCCAGAGAGATGGAGCATGTCAGTTCTTTCCAAAATGCAGGGCTGTGATTTCCCAATGCATAGTGCTGTGTATGGGAGAATGCAGTACACTGGGAGGAAGGAGGAGGATCAACCTGCAGGAAGTGTACACCACCGTTCAAAAGTGTGGGGTCAGCCAGACAATTTTGTGGTTTCCATCAAAACTCATACCTTTATTTATCCAATGCGTTGCAGAATGAATAGAAAATAAAGTCCAGACATTGACAAGGTTAGAAATAATTATTTTTATTTGAAATAATAATTTTCGCCTTCAAACTTTGCTTTCGTCAAAGAATGCTCCCTTTGCAGCAAATACAGCATTGCAGACCTTTGGCATTGTAGCTGTTAATTTGCTGAGATAATCTTGAGAAATTTCACTCCATGCTTCCTGAATCCCCTCCCACAAGTTGGATTGGCTTTATGGGCACTTGATGGGGTTGAGATTTGGTGACTGCGTTGGCCAGTCCATTACAGATAGAATACCAGCTGCCTGCTTCTTCCCTAAATAGTTCATGCATAATTTGGAAGTGTGCTTTGGGTCATCGTCCTGTTGTAGGATGAAATTGGCTTCAATCAAGCGCTGTCCACAGGGTATGGCACGGTGTTGCAAAAGAGAGTGATAGCCTTCCTTATTCAAAATCCCTTTTACCTTGTACAAATCTCCCACTTTACCAGCACCAAAGCAACCCCAGACCATCACATTACCTCCACCATGCTTGACAGATGGTGTCAGGCCTCTTCCAGCATCTTTTCAGTTGTTCTGCGTCTCATAAATGTTCTTCTGTGTGATCCAAACACCTCAAACTCTGGTTCGTCTGTCCATAACACTTTTTTCAAACCTTCCTCTGTCCAATGTCTGTGTTCTTTTGCCCAGATTAATCTTTTCCTTTTATTAGCCAACCTCAGATATTGCTTTTTCTTTGCCACTCTGCCCTGAATGCCAGCATCCCAGACGTCTCTTCACTGTAGACGTTGACACTGGCGTTTGGCGGATACTATTTAATGAAGCTGCCAGTTGATGAGCTGTGAGGCATCGATTTCTCAAACTAGAGACTCTAATGTACTTGTCTTGTTGCTCAGTTGTGCAGCGGGGCCTCCCACTTCTCTTTCTACTCTGGTTAGAGCCTGTTTGTGCTCTCCTCTGAAAGGAGTAGTATGCACCGTTTAGGAAATCTTCAGTTTCTTGGTAACTTCTCGCACGGAATGGCCTTCATTTCAAAGAAAAATAGACTGTCGAATTTCACATGAAAGTTCCCTTTTTCTGGCCATTTTGAGAGTTTCATAGAACAAACAAATGTAATGCTCCAGATTCTCAACTAGCTCAAAGGAAGGTCAATTTTATAGCTTCTTTAATTAGCCAAACAGTTTTCAGCTGTGCTGACATACTTGTGCAAGGGTTTTCTAAACATCCATTAGCTTTTTTACACAGTTAGCAAACACAATGTACCATTAAAACACTGGAGTGGTGGTTGTTGGAAATGGGCCTCTATACACCTATGAAGACTTTGCATTAAAAACCAGATGTTTGCAGCTAGAATAGTCATTTACCACATTAACATTGTATAGAGTTTATTTCTCATTCATTTAATGTTAGCTTCATTGAAAAAAAATGTGGTTTTTCGTTCAAAAATAAGGAAATTTCTAAATGACCCCAAACTTTTGAACGGTAGTGTATTAGCACCAAAGACGCTGTGACACAAGCGCAATAAAACCTTGATGGCAAATGCTGGAAACTGCCTGCCAAAGATTTTATTGATACCTCTGTTTTTTGCTGCAGCAAAAATGAAATAAAAACGCCTTGTGTGAACATAGACTTATACTCACTCTCCGGTGTCTTCACTCTCTATCGCCGCTGCTCCAGACAGTTTTCTGTGATTTGTGAAATGTTGGTAAATTTGTTGTTTCAAGGAGCAGGCCGGAAGTCACAACTCACTCCATCTCTATGGAAGCCTCGTTCTGGCCTCACTCTGGCTCTCAGAGCTGCAGTGTGAGCTTGCGACATAACTTCTAACTTCTAGCCCGTCAGAAGTTACAGCCATAAGAAGGCGCTGTGGGATCAGAGCGGCACCAAAAAATGGTGAAGGAACCAGAGGATGAGTATAGAAGGGAAGGTAACAGGGGACTTAGATTAAAAGCACCACTCCATTGGTGAAAACAACAAACAAACAAAAAAATGCTGGAGTGGTGCTTTAATACAAATTTAAGTCCGGGACAAAGTTTGAGCCAAAGCCAATTATCCTTTAAAAATAAAAGATCAAGACATGCAGTTAGCACATCCCTTAAACATCTATATCACAGTATGAAGAGGTGAAAGGACAGATGACTAAGAAGCTCTGAGCAGCCCGAGATACGGAAGTGGTGAACGTCTAGTTTTAGTTTTACTAAGGACTACGGAAAATTAGACCACAAATTTTTTGTCTCAAGCAATGATAATGGATTTATATTTTCTCTGATTTTAAAGGCTTTTCTTTAAAAAAATGAATGAATAAATAATTAAATAAATACATAAATATAGATTCTGTAGATGGAGCTCACTACCAGCTGCCATATTGGAGGGAGACCCCTCCCACCTTGTGTTAAAAGGGTACTCCGGGAAGAAAAAAAAAATATATATATCGTTCTGTCCCTGCACTCATACATAAAAGCTGAGATGCCCAGTGCAGTTCTATTATCTTTATGACACTTGTAATTGAGTATGACAGTAGCTGCTCCTCACCCTTCCTGTTGGGGAGATTATGTCACACACGAGTGTGAAGCTTTGTGCTGGGAGACTCCCGATGCCTCCACAGTCTGAGAAGAGGGGGCTCCATTATATGTGGAATTAAAAACTAATTAACAAGCAAACAAAAATAAAACAAAAAAAAAACGGAAAATAAAAAACTGCCAACTGCGGCTAAGTTGCCACAAAAAGATGTCCGGTGGGACGATTCAAGGAAAACACTGGTGACGTTTTCATAAAGCTGTGTGCACAAGCTCCAAGAATTAGGTGACAGTCAGGATTTGTTCAAATTTTTGATGGAAATAGTTTCCAGAACTGAATTAAAAAAAAAAAAAGTTGTGTGTGTCCATAATATCCATAAGGGTACCTTTGCATGCCGCAACTTTTGGCGGCGATTGGAGGCAATCTAACATGCGCGTGCACATCTTTCATGGATGCCTCAGATTGCCGAAGGCGCTTTTACACACCGCAATTTCGCCCTCAACCTAAGGCAATGTGTTGCCCCGGAAGTTGCCACACCAACAGCGGAATCAATCCGGTGGAGTTCCCTCACCGCTTCACACGCCGCAATCCCCAAAGGAATGTGGGCGTACATGGTTAGCGCCACAAGAACATAGCCGTGACAGACGGGTGTATTCCGCGCCCCAAACACGCTGATTAGACAACGCAATAGCGTCATGATTCGCCAGCCTGCGCAGGAAGACTGGCTAATACTTGACGCCATTGTCATTGTCTAGTGTGAATGGACAGCTGTTCAAATATGGCGCGGTGTGAAGGGACAGCCAATGGAAATACAGTAGCAACCACCAATCATCGCTGACGGTGCGCAGTCTCCAGCACGCTGTGACACGCCTCCGGGAAATCAGTAGGCAACGCTGATTCTATCCCTATCACACGCCAAAAGCAGGGAATTTCCCCCTCATGATTGCCTCTGATTTTGTAGTAGTGCTGTGAAATCAGAACCAGGCGCCACCTTTTTGATCGCCGCCAGATTCCCCAATTACACGCCGCAATTTCGAGGCAATTTCACGGCGATGGTGATGGGGCTACAGATTGCCTGTAAGATTTCTCACTGCGGTTGCGGTGTGTAAAGGTACCCTAATACAGCACTGGCTAAAGGTTTGCTGACTGTGAAATTTGATTGCATAGTAAACATATGGCTTAAGGCCGCTTTACACGCTAGGATATCCTGAACGATATCCTTGAAAAGTCAG
Organism: Allobates femoralis; assembly: GCA_033576535.1. Lineage (NCBI taxonomy): Eukaryota > Metazoa > Chordata > Amphibia > Anura > Aromobatidae > Allobates > Allobates femoralis. The sequence continues at coordinate 777,586,202 of JARQOC010000003.1, forward strand.
AGATATGTGATCGTTGGAACGATATCGTTCGGGCGTCATTGCATGTAAACAAACGATATAGGATGAAAAGATCGTTGGATCGTTCATCCTAGATGAGATCCTGAACTCAAATCTATCGTTCGTCGTCCAATTAACGCTGCTTCAGGAAGCAGCATCATTCAGTGTGACGATATCGTTCAAAAAGCTCCTATTCCTGCCGCATTATTACATCGCTCACTCCTTCCTCTCCTATTTAACAGTTGCGCTGCTGCATAGGATATCGTAAACTATATCCTTGTGTGTGACAGCGCACTAACGATGTCGGAATGATCATGGTCACGTGATCGTTCCAAGGATATCGTTAACGATATCCTAGCGTGTAAACCCACCATAAGCGAGCAGTCCAAAAAGTTACAGGGTGACTGTTTGCCAAGCTGAGCAGCTTGCTGAACCCTAAAGCTATGTGCCGACTGTAAAATTTAGGTGTGGATTTTTGCAGGCAAAAATCTGCACCTTGTGACAAAAAAGCACACCAAAAACTGTGTCATGCAGACACTGAAGATTTATGTCCTGCATTTGAAAGCTGCAAGAAAGTGACACCTCACAAGAATGGCTTGTGCTTTATCTTATGGTGTGAAAATGTTAATAACATTTTTTGTGTATACAATTATATTATGGAGCACCCGGTGAGGGGGTTGCATGAGTGTTTTTAAACTACTACAATCAATGATTGAAGTTCCGTCTGCCTTTGCTGGTGGAGCGGGACTTTACGCCACTTCTGACAGTTCTCTATGTAGCGCCTATATTCTCTACATAGAGAACTGTCATAAGTGGTGTAAAGTCCCGCTCCACCAGCAAAGGCAGACAGGACTTCAATCATTGATTTTAATATAGTGGTTTAAAACCACCCATGCAACCCCTCACCAGGTCCCCCATAATATAATTATGTGCACACACTTTCCCCAGTCTCGCGTCTCGGTGCCTTGTGGTGATCCTCGACTCTGCCCTCTCTTTCAAGCCACATATCCAAACCCTCGCCACCTCCTGCCGACTCAGACTCCAAAATGTTTCCCGGATCCGTACATTCCTTGACAAAGAAACTGCAAAAACACTTGTGCACGCCCTAATCATCTCCCGCCTCGACTATTGCAGCCTCATACTCTCTAGCCTCCCCTCTAGCACTCTTGCACCATTCCAATCTCTCCTAAATTCTGCTGCCTGACTAATCCACCTGTCTTCCTGCTATTCCCCAGCGTCTTCTCTCTGCCAATCCCTTCAATGGCTTCCAGAGGCTCTAGTTCAAAACCCTAACTATGAAATACAAAGCCATCCACAACCTACCTCCTCCATATATCTGTGACATGGTCTCCCGGTACTTACCTACACGCAACCGTCTATCCTCTCAAGATCTCCTTCTCTACTCCCCTCTTATCTCTTCTTCCCACAACCGCATACAAGATTTCTCTGGAGCTTTCCCCATACCAACACTTCAGACACTCGCCTACCATGGAAACCTTCAAAAGGAACCTGAAGATCAACCTCTTCTGACAAGCCTACAACATGCAATGAGGTCTACTGAACCGCCACACGACCAGCTCTACCCTCTCCTAGTGTATCCTCACCCATCCCTAGTAGATTGAGCCCTCGCGGGCAGGGTGTTCTCTCCTTCTGTACTTGTGTGTGCCTTGTATTGTTCATAATTATTGTACTTGTCTATGCCACTTTTCACATGTAAAGCGCCATGGAATAAATGGTGCTATAATAATGAATAATAATAATAATAATTAACATTTGCACACAATAAGATAAGGCACAAGCCCTTCTTGGTAGGTGGGGGTCAATTTCTTGCACACCTGAATGCTGACAAAATATTCTAGCCCGGGGCGAGAGAGGGGGATCTCCTGATGGGGATTTTGTGCGTTGGTGCAAGAAAATACACTAGAATAATTGACATGTTGCTTATTTTCCCACACTGAAACACGCACTATTTCCGCCGCGGTAAAGCCCGCAGCATTGGGACAGGTCTTATTATTTCACATACACTTGCAATTGACTTCACTGCGCTGTATGTTTCAAACAGATAAGCTGCGTATATGTTACAAAAACGCAGCAAAATTTGCTATATTTCCAAAGTGTGCGCACATAGCTAATGTGTAATATACACACTGTTGGGATTAGACTCTTTTTGTTGGTCCCAGGAGTCATCATGTGACTTCAAGTCTACAATTTGTATACTTGAGTTCATGTGCCGAAAAGAGTCTGTTGCTTCGCTCACTTTCCTAAAAATATACTTAGGAGTGGACAACCCCTATATGAGAAGGGATAGCACAGGCACTGAATATTCCAAGAGATACATCTAGAAGCAGCGTTTGACCTTTCATAGTTAAAACACTAGCTATACTACCTGGGCATGCCATACAGAAGAAGCCATCACCGACTGCCACCAGATTGAAGAAACTGGTGATCAAACATCCTCGAGTGACTGCAAAACATCTGCAGCAAGATTTAGTGGCAGCAGGCACCGAGGTTTCAATTTGATGATCTCCATTTCCAAACTTCAAGATATGCTCCTCTACTGATCCAGAAGCATATAAACAAGACAAAGATTTTGGCATTCATTGAGCAATTAGACAAAACTGGAATATTTAGGTCTATAGCTCAGCAGTATGTCTGGAGAAGGAAGCGCAAGAAGCCCCTGCCTCCAGTGAAGCATGGTGGCAGTCATGTTATGGGGCTGCTCATCTTCCTCTATCACTGGAAACCTGCAGAGTACACTGGGCAAGAAGGATCTAAACAAGACTCAGGAAATCCTAGGAGAAAATATCATGCTTACTGTAAGGAAACTGAAGCTTGGGAGTTATTGGCCCTTCCAACAGGACAATAATCCCAAACATACCTCAAAGCCTCGAAGACTTGATTTCAGAAGGAATCCTGGTCGTTAGTCACTTGACTTAAAACGTCACCAAAACTTTTCTACGGGATTTAAGGGGGAACTCTGGGAGATAATAACATTTTATACAGTCCCTGAATTCAGATTATAATGCCAAGATGCCTGTTACACTTGTATAATGTTTAGAATTAATATATATAAGGGTGCTTTCACATCAGCGGTTTTTGCAGATCGCGGCAGATGCGGTGAAAAAAACGCATCTGCCACGATTACCGCATAACCGCTGCACTTGTGGCACAGTTGCGGCAAGCCCCATGCAATGTCTATGGGGCTTGCGGTAAGTGTGCGGCAAGTGCGATTCCAGCACTTGCCGCAAGTACGGACGCGAAAACAACCGCGGTCAGCCGTGTTTTTTTTGCGGCCGCACCTGCCGCAAGTGCCGATGCCGCGCTTGCCGCAAGCCCGCATAGACATTGTATGGGGCTTGCTGCAACTGTGCCGCAAGTGCAGCGGTTATGCGGTAACCGCGGCAGATGCGTTTTTTTCACCGCATCTGCCGCGATCGTCAAAAACCGCTGATGTGAAAGCACCCTAAGTTATTCACTAATGCTGCTTACCAGTCACCACTACCATAGGGGTCAATGTGTCATGCCTGAGTGAGCAGCTCTCCACCACCCCTCTCAGAAAGCTTCAAAGCCCTCCGACACTTCCTCATTCTGTCACATGGGCGTGATGTCACGTAAGGTCCTGTACTTATGCTGGGAGTCTAGAGATATCTTTCTGTGCAGAAAACATGATGGAATAACTGTGTTGATATGACCTGCTCTGATATCACACCCATGTGATTGAAGGAGGAAGGGTTTGTTCTCGGACAGCACTGAAGCTTTCTGAAGAAGGGGGGGGGGGGGAAGAGCTGCACAATCAGGCATGATGTATTGTCCCCTATGGGAGTGGTGACTGGTAAGAAGCAGTTAGTGAATAACTGATTTATATTTCTTCTAAACATTAAACAAACTTAAGAGGCAGTATAGCATTACAGTCTAGGAGTGCAGGTATCATACAAAAATGTTTTTTCTCCCTGACGTTCCCATTTAAGAAGGCAGTTGCAGCAGAAAAATGCAAAAACATTAAGGATCTGGAGACAATTGCCCATAGGCTAAGATTCCCCTGGAACACTGCCATTTGCTGGTGTTCGCCTATGCATCACGTTTGCAGCAGGTCAAAACAGCCAGTGGGGCTCTACAAAGTGCTAAAGATGGTTGTTATGAGGTGGCTGAATAATACCAAAACTGCATCTGTACTTAAAAGTGGCATGTTATGCTAAATTTGCAGAAATCACTTGTGTTTAATGGTGTTGACCTACACAAGTTGTTCTTATTTGATTAGTTCATATTTTGGCATGATTTGTGGGTGTTTATGCTTTTGTATGTACAGATATGGCTTGCTATACTGCTCTTTAGGGAGTCCTATTAGATCTCCCACCAATTAGTGTTTTAAAATGTAGATCTATTCCTCCAACATGCCCACAACTCTTCTAAGTACTATATTATGAAAGGGTTATGGTAGACTCAATCACACATCCAGAGTGTTGTGCATCAATTCACCATGCTAAATATTTTATTTTGTGTTACCTGGAAATCTGAAGAGACGGAGCTGCCGTGATCTGAATCTTTTGGAACGACGGGACTTCTGGTGCTCTCCTCATCTGACGACATCTGCACAAAACATCACAACACTATGCTAATATCGCTGATGATGATGATGATGTTGGAGGTATGAAAAGTTCAGAGATTATGATTTTTTAATTGTTATGTGGACGTGTACAATAAAAAAGTAACAAAAGATGTGACCAGTCAATGCCCCAAATAATCAGTTCCCGCAAGATCAAGGTTTACTGGTTAATTCCTGATCATCATGCCTACTGAGCATGTGCAGTAATTTCACAAATGTAAAGTTCAGGGTCCATACCAAACACCTGAGACGTCCGTGATTAAAGCATTATACTCACCTGTATCGCCGCTGCGGTCACTTCCAGGTACTGCTCGTTCGCCTCATATACCATTCATTGCATTGGTTGCGCCCCACCGACTGTGCCAGCAACCAATCACAGGAAAGAAACTGAAATAACAGAGCGCAAAACGAGAAGCACCTGGTGGTCTAGTGGGCTGTATTATATTGCGGCCAAATATTCACTCACTTCATAGGGTTGTGCACCCCTGCACAACCCCAGTTTGTGGTTTAGAGACGAGGACGCTGAAAACCGCTGTGGCTCTTCCTGGTTGCAGTCTCGTGATCGCGCGGGACCGGAAATACGTCACAGCAGGTCCTTTTACCGCTGGAGATGACTGTAGGAAACCCAGAGCAGCTCCTGCCGCATACCCTCAGGTAGAGGGACGTGAAAATAGAAGAAAGTTGTTGTAGAAGTCTAAGAAGCATTGGGTACAGGGGTAAATTTGGACAAGAATCAAGGTGACAAACCTTTATTAACCCTTAATGTTCCACAACGTGTTTCGATAACATAACAGCTGATGAACACTACCTGATGAAAATAGTGTTTTGCTATCGAAACGCATTGTGTAGCATTAATAAAGGTTTGTCACTTTGATCCTTGTCCTAATTTATCCCTCTACCTTAGCGCTTCTTAGACCGCTACAATAACTTTCTTCTATTAGCGACCAATCACAGACGCAACAGGTAGGGAGCAATAGCCAATCACAGACACTGTCACAGAGACTGGGCATCTCTGATTGGCTGTTCAGCAGGAAGTGAAGAGTGGACATGGAAATGACTGCAGCACTGAGACAAGCGAGTATAATGCTTTAATCACAGACTTCTTAGTGGAGTCTCTCTTCGGGGTCCGTGCCGACCACTCAGGTGTTCGGTATGACCCCAAACCAGGTAAACTGATATGGACAATACCCTCTCTGTATTATAACAGAACCAACATATGGATCCGGTATAATACTGGTTATGGTTTCGTCCAGTTTATGGGCATAAACCGTATCCAGTCAGATGTGGTTTTCGCTTGATCTTGCCAGATACCAAAAACGCTGGTGATAAACCAGCCTAACTCACTACTGAATTGTTCACCCATTTTCAATATAAACGTAATAGAATATCTACATACAACACTGACATTGCAAAACCCAGAAGGAAAATTTGTGGAATTATGGAAATCACAGGACGGACAGACATGCTAATAATATGCAAATCATGAAAATAAAATGTAAGCATTTTTCACACTGGTCTTAAATAGAGGGTGAAGTGGAGTGTGAGACACCTGATACCTTGAGAGGTTCAAGCCTCCTAAAGAGGCAATCCAATACCTATAAAACCCTTTATAAATATCCATCTTTATGAATGACATACTTCTGAAATTTGAGTTATTTCAAGACTCCCTCCCATGCTCCTCATACAGATATGCCCTAGATTTGTTTTTCAAACTTGATTTCCTGTGACCTTTTGCTTGTGATGAGCCTCAGGATGTGACAGGAGGCCGACCCTGCAGTCATATCAACGCACCCACCAAAACAGGACAACATTATGGGGCAGCACTGCGGTCACTTGCCCCAGCTTCTGTCACTGCTGTCCATTGACGATGTTCTGTCTTAGGGGCTGATTGAGAAGTGACCGCAACTTCTCTCCTCACTGCCAATTTTCATCTGTACCCGCAGGACGCATCTTGTAAGGCCACCACCACGCTACTGTTCATTCCTCCCCAATCTTCAATGGTGCAGTCTTTGTCCTGCTTCTGTCACCTGCCGTCCCTTTCCCTCAAACAAGTCTTCATCCTAGCGTGGGGATAGAACCATGGCGAGTGTCACCAGTGCCTCCCCATAGTTTATATTGCCACGCTCAAATGAATCTTTATCAGGAGGTGGGTATAGATGAAGGGCGAGTGAAACAAGCATCTCGATACAGTTTATATCACCCCTCTCAAATAGTTATCAGGGACAAGGATAGAAGCAGGAGGAGTGACACCAGCACCAAAATGTGTATAAACACCCTCAAATGAGTTATCAGGGGGCAGTGATAGAAGCAGGGTAAGAGATACTAGTGGCACCCCGTGATAATGATTCAATTGATGGCAATGATTGACAGCTGTGCAGCCTCACACAGATTCTCTGACCCTGGATGACATCAAATTTCAGGGTAAATGCAGAGCAAAGACTGTGGCCGTTAAGATGTAGGGGCAGATGAAGTCTGTCGGCGGACAATGAAGCTGTGGTTACTCCTCTCTCACCACCATGAAACAGGATATGGGTCATTCCATGTCAAGTGATCCAAAAATGAATATTTTTTTTCCCTGACGTCCTCAGATTTTTTTAAATTTTTTTCTATATGAAGAACAACTTTATCTAATTACAAAAAAAAGTTTTGAATTTTTTTCTTTATCAGTTAATTTTTTACAGATTTTTAAAGTTTTAAAAAAGTGCGAATTTTGGCCTGGTATGGCTTTACATTTTCTATCATATCTCGGGCTAGAAATAAGATAGAGAAACAAAATAAACACCAATCTACTCAGAACTGTCCAGGCTTTCATCAGATATGTCACAAGAGGATCTTTGTTAATATTTTACCCATGTGATCACAAGAGCAAAACTTTAAAACGCATTTCCGACAAATCGGCGCGCTTTAAATATTTCAAAAACTGCCCATGTGTCTGCTTTGCTCTTAGCCACATCTGTACCAAATTTCAAGTTGGGATCGCAATGGGATCATATTTTAACATATTTTACTAGTAATAGCGTCAATGGGTCATTCCATATCAAGTGATCTAAATATGAATATTTTTTTTTACCTGACGTCTTTAGATTTTTTTTTTTTTTTTTCCTTTATGAAGTACTACTTTAGTTAATTACAAATTAAAAGTTTAGAATTTTTTTCTTCATCAGTTAATTTTTTACAGATTTTTAAAGTTTAAAAAAAGGGTGAATTTTGGCCTGGTATGACTTTACATTTTTTTTTATCTCAGAAATAAGATAATGAAGTGGGAGAGGCATCATTTTACTCAGAACGGTAACAGCTTTCATTTGAGATGTTACAAGACTATGTTTCTTTATATCAAATTCAAACTATTGACGGGCAATTGTGAAAAAATTACTGATTGTGTTCTTGGTGATTTTTGAATTGACACTATAATAGTTAAATATTTTGCACTTAGGTCCAATGAATGCGTCCATGGGGTCAAGCTGGGACAGAGTCATCACAAATTAGCCTTATTTGCAGATGACCTGCTACTTTACATCTCCCAGCCCCTGGTCTCCATCCCTTCGGTCTTAATGGAGTTTGAACGGTTCGGACAATTGAGCAACTTTAAAGTGAATTGCTCCAAAACCGAGGCACTCAATATTTCTTTGCCTGGAGAATTGGTTTCTCATCTATCTAAACAGTTCCCATTTAAATGGAAAGTAGAAGCCATTAAGTACTTGGGAGTCCTTATACCAAAAGATCTTAAACAAATATTCAATTTAAATTATCAACCCCTTTTGACTAACGCGGAATCGGCATTTACCTCCTATAGACAATTAAAGCTATCCTGGTTCGGGAGAATAAACGTAGTCAAGATGGATGTCTTGCCCCGACTCTTATATACTTTTCAGACAGTTCCTGTTCTATTGGATAGAGGCTTCCTCTCCAAAATGCAATCTATGATCCTTAGATTTGTCTGGGGGGGCAAGAGGTCCAGATTGTGAATGAATATCCTATCCTTGCCCAAGACCAGAGGAGGGGTTGGACTACCCAACATACCAGCGTACTTTGTGGCTTCCTCTCTTGTTAGAGCTCTAGATTGGCATTATCATGCGTCCTCCAAGAAATGGGTAAGGGTGGAGCAAGAGGGTTTGGGGATTCCGCTGAAACACCTGCTTTAAATTTCCCCTATAGTCTCCACAGACCTAGTACCTTTGACAGACATGACCAGAAACACCTTGAAGGTATGGCACCTAGTGACGAAAACCCTCCGCTTAAACGACAGACTTAGCCCTTTGACTCCCCTTTTTTCCAACCCATCTTTCCCACCCAGATTTGACAGGCAGAGATTTTTATGTTGGCGGATTGTGGATGACACCCGAGTAGGACAGACTCTGTCCAGTGGTGGTTTGCCCCCGATGGCAGAGCTACAACTCAAAGAACCTACGAGACCTCTTAAGTGATTCGAATTTCTCCAATACAGAGCATACTTATATTCAGCTGACCACTCTTGCAGGGTAAGATTGACGCCCAACGTATTGGAGAGGTTATTCCAACTGGAGGCTCCACCGAGGCTCAAAATATCAGTTCTATACCAGGTCTTAGGGTCCATGAGAGAGCAGGGCACCCTTTACTTCCAACGTGCTTGGGAGAGGGAATTGGGGTGTAGCATTTCAGAAGCTAATTGGCAGAAATGCTTTATATTTACTCACTCACTAGCTAGCGCTTGTTCTGCACAAGAAAGAAGCTATAAGCTGCTCACTAGATGGTACTTGTGCCCGACGACACTCCGGAACATATTCCCTGGAACCCCTGATACCTGCTGGCGCTGTGGGGAAGAGAAGGGTAAAATGATACACATTTGGTGGAGTTGTGGGGAAATCCGGCGGTTCTGGTCTGAGGTTTTCAATGCATACGCCCGGATAACAGGTAAACAAGCCGAATGCTGCCCAGAATCGGCAATGTTATCCATTTTTCCAGGTCCTATTGGGCTACAGAAGAAGGATATTCTCCGCTTTTGCATCTCGGCTGCTCGTGCTGTGATCCCGAGGTTCTGGAAATCAAGCCGGGCTCCATCTCTACTTGATTGGTTCAAAGAATTGATGGACATATATCGAATGGAGGAGCTCGCAGCTGATGCGTCGGGATCTCGGAACAAATTCTTAGGGATTTGGGTTGAATGGATTCTTTTTCACGACTCTGCAGAATTTAGGAGTATCTTTTCCAGCACAGATAATATGGCTCGACCTCTGGCTGATGGGGAGCCAGTGGGATGAGTACCCTTTCTCCTTCCAATACCTCACCCGACCCCTACCCTCCTTTTTTTCTTTTTTTCTTACGTGGCTTTTCTTTCCCAGTATAACTTTTTCTAATGGTTTTTGTTTCTCTTCTCTCTCTCCTTTTCTATCTCTCTTTTCTTCCCATCTGATACATTCAGTCTAGGTATTTCCTTTCTACACCTATACCTTCAGAATTCTAGTGAACATTAGACAGGTATCGGAAACTCTGAGCTGTGAGTAGATCATTAATATTTCGGCCTTCCTTTCCGGTACACCAGTCGATAGACTATTCCAACTAGGCCTCAACGGGTAATGACCCCACTTACGTGGTCAACCTGTTAGAAGGGGCCAAGTGATAAAAATCATTCTGCTGGGGCTGCTTGTCCACTTGACATCAGAACATCTCAAAACCCTGAGAAAGGTTGTATACTTGAGTGTTTGGAATTATATTTAGATTGTAGTATATATTGCACCAGAGATAAGCGCAAAAGTAAATTTGCAGCTTATCTTAAAGTTACTAATAACTTTGTGAATTCTCTTTTTGTATATTTTATATGTCTCAAGATTTTGTTAAAAGATTGAATGTATGTCTTTCATATGTTTTTTCAAAATTTAATAAAAATGAGATTAACCATAGTTAAATATTTTAAAATATGATCCCATCACGATCCCAACTTGAAATTTGGTACAGATGTGGCTAAGAGCATAAAAGACACATGGGCAGTTTTGGAAAATTTTTATTAAAACGTTTTTTCGGAAATGCGTTTCAAAATGTTGTGTTTGCATTCGCATGGGTAAAAAATTAAAATTAACAAATATACTCTTGTGACATATCTGGTAAAAGCCTGGACAGTTCTGAGTAGAATGGTGTTTATTTTGTTTCTCTATCTTATTTCTAGCCCGAGATAAAAAAATGTAAAGTCATACCAGGCCAAAATTCACCCTTTTTTTAAACTTTAAAAATCTGTAAAAAAATTAACTGATGAAGAAAAAAATTCCAAACTTTTAATTTGTAATTAACTAAAGTAGTACTTCATAAAGGAAATAAAAAAAAAAAAATCTAAAGACGTCAGGTAAAAAAAAATATTCATATTTAGATCACTTGATATGGAATGACCCATTGACGCTATTAATAGTAAAATATGTTAAAATATGATCCCATCGCGATCCCAACTTGAAATTTGGTACAGATGTGGCTAAGAGCAAAGCAGACACATGGGCAGTTTTTGAAATATTTAAAGCGCGCCGATTTTTCGGAAATACGTTTTAAAGTTTTGCGCTTGCGATCACATGGGTAAAATATTAACAAAGATCCTCTTGTGACATATCTGATGAAAGCCTGTATAGTTCTGAGTAGATTGGTGTTTATTTTGTCTCTCTATCTTATTCCTAGCCTGAGTTATGAGGAGAAACGTAAAGGCAGGCAACAGCGAAATTCACACTTTTTCTGAACTTTGAAAATCATTTAAAAAAATAAATAAAATTTTTAAAAAAATTTTTCTCTTCACATTTTGCATTGTCTGACATGCTATTATCAAATAACAAAATCTCAAAAGAATTAAAAATATAGAGGTAATAATCATTGGTTCACTTGACATGGAATGACCCATATCAGGATATCATCAGAGGACAGAGGTGACAGAAGGTGAGCAGCCTCTTATCACATCACGCCTTAGGGGGAAACTTATAGAAGTTGTAGGGGAACTGACTGCAGGATGTTTCTCCAGTGCCAATATGTAACTGTCACAGGTGTATCAGGAGACATGGACGAGGCTATTGCGGCCACTCGCAGAATGTCACAGCTTCTTGCCAAACAGCCAAAATCCTGCATTGTGGTTCTGTCCCTTTAAGTGGTATTTCTCATCTTGTAATAGCTGGTGACCACTAGGACCCAGCTGGTCTCCTACGTCCCTACCTTCAGCTGTCTCTATGTATACCTATTGGCTCCCATGATGCACTGCTGGTGCTTTTTGGCTCAGCAGTGCATGGTGGATTTCCTGTGTTTGCTGTCTGGCACTTATTTTCTGCTGTGTGTTTCCCCTTTGTTTGTTTTACTGGTGTTCACCCGTTCTGATTCCTAAGTAGTTTTAGCTGAGGGACAATCAGGGACAAGGTATCCTGATCGGCGATAGTTGCGGAGACTGTATAGGATTGTTCTAACCAGGAGTCAGTGCTAGTTTACTTAGGGGTCACCACCTTCCCTTTGCCCTTAGCACCAGAGACTGCTTGCCCCCCCAGTCGTCCTGGGCTGGGTGTCTCCCTACGCCCAGTGTGAGAGTATTATGCATACCACGTCCACATTCTGCCTAGAAGTGAGCGGTCTCCCTCAACACAAGTGAAATGAGCAAGGCCGGACATATCTAGTTTAATGTTGCTCGGAGTCTACAAATTACATACTCACCGTGATGTAACTGTTAGGGTCCCTTTACACGCCACCACTGGAAGGTAGCAACTGCCGGGCACTGGGGATAATTGTGCCTGTTGCCATGAAACTGCTACGAAATGGCGGCGTGTAAATAGGGCAATTCCTCCCGGTGTCCTGCAGTTGACTCAGATACCTGTTGCTGAGCCGTGCTCAAAAACCGAAGGCAACAAAAAGGCACAATTGCCATGGTAGTGGCGTCTAAACGGGGCACAGACATGGATGTTGTGTCGCCTAGTGAACTCCCAGGGGCGTGCCACGGCATCATGGATACCATGCCCCATCAGCGATCATTGGTGGGGGATACTGTGTAACCATTGGCTGTCCCTTCACAGGGCGCCATTTTAAAGAGCTATCCATTCACAGTCCACAATTGCAATGGTGTCATGTATTAGCCAGCCTTCCTGCGCAGGCTGGCCAATCATGACGCTATTGCATTGTCCAATCAACGCTTTTGCAGCACGGAATACACAACTCTGTCACGCCTATGCACTTGCGGCGCGAAAGATGTACGCCCATATTCCTTTGTGGTAGTGGCTTGTAAAGCAGGGAACGTATTCTACAGGAAGTAAGCCGCAGGATCTGTCGGAACGTCCGGGGAACAAAGATACCTTCAGTTGACAACGCAATGGCGGCGTGTATATGCGGCATCAGCGATCGGTATCCACCGTTAAAAACGTGCGCGTGCACGTGCGGTGGATACCTGTTGCTAGGCACAGTGGTGGCGTGCAAAGGTACCTTTAGGTCTCACTGCTGGCACCAGAGAACCCTCACAGTGTGTGAAGTAAGCATTCATAAGTCTGCAGTCACACAGAGTGAAAAGTCTGGACAACCCCTTTAACACATCTATTCATCCTGTGATTTCCATCAGTCAATTACCTTTCCTTCTTGGTGTTGCAATTTTAATGCTGAGGTATATTTAAAGTGGCATTCCTATCTTCAAGATCCTACCCCAATATGTAGTAGTAGGGAAGGGCAAACCCACAGATGTTCGTGTTTGCCAGATCTATTCAGACTTTTCAGTTCGAATTCGGGACTGGACTTGACCCAAACCCCATAAAAAAAATGTATAAAAAACACCAGTCTTTTGGGGATACGAACTTTACAGTTATAAAATGGTGGCAGTCAAGTCTAGGGGCTGTAAAAGAAAGCAAAATGGTGATTAAAGCGGGAGAATTATACTTACAGGTCTCCCTACTTCGGGGTTCCCATTCATTAAATGGAACCTGACCTCAAAAAATGATCCCCCCCGCCTGTTTTAACCTGTCCCTGCACCATGTTAATCCACTTGTAGCCATCCCTTTGTGTTAGTAAAGCGCTACTGTAAAGTTTATAAAAGTTCTTTTTTTACCTCTAGTTCTGCAGCTTCTCGTTATATGTGAAGCCGCAAAAGGCGGTCTTTTGTGCTTCTCCCCGCCGCTGGCGTGCTATAGAGCAGAGACTGTGCTTGTGCTGCAGGGGGGGCGGTAAAGGCGATATGACGCGATTTTCGTCATATCGCATTTACCGCCCCCTTGAAGACAAGCACAGTCTCTGCTCTATAGCACGCCCATATGGGCGTGCATAATTAACATGCCAGCGGCGGGGAGAAGCACAAAAGACCGCCTTTTGCGGCTTCACATATAATGTGAAGCTGCAGAACCAGAGGTAAAAAAAGAACTTTTATAAACTTTACAATAGTGCTTTACTAACACAAATGGATGGCTATAAGTAGATTAACATGGTGCAAGGACAGGTTAAAACAGGCAGGTGGGGGTCATTTTTTGAGGTCAGGTTCCCTTTAACACTAGAAGTCCCAGAGAGGGGTCATTTAATATTTCTACCTTTGGAACACAGAGACGGGTCGAATGACCTGAAGGATTTTAGGCCACATTTACAAATGAAAGGATGCTAATTGGAGCCATCAGAGTTGTCAGTTTGGACCAAGGGTCATTTGACCCTTTTTTGGGACTTCAGGGGGAAGCTCGAAATTTCTGGGACTTCTAGTGTTAAGCTTCATGTTTATTCACTGCAATGGCTCCAACAGCCAATCACAGACGCCCACTCTCTATGACAATGTCTGTGATTGGCTGTTGTGCCTCCACCCACTATACCAGCATCTGTGATTGGTTGACATATACATTAATGTATTGGCAACAAACCTGTCATCATAGAGGTGTAAGAATAAATAATTAAAATAAAATTCTGTAGGGGTCCCCCGTATTTTTGATTCTCAGCGCAGATAAAGGGTGGTGTCTGTGCGCTGTCTCTGTGCCTGTCTCCCCTTGTGCGCTGTCTTCTCTCTGTGGAGTCTGTCCCTTGTGCCTTTTTCTTTGGTCAGTGCCGTCCCCCCACGTGTGCGGCGTCTCCCCCTTGTGCGCCGACTGTGTCTCATGTGTGCGCTGTCTCCCCCGTGTGTGCTGTCTCCTATGTGCGCTGTCTCTGTCTCTCCTGTGGGAAAGATCAGGCGCCTTGGTTTCCCATTATACCACAAGCATTGTGACAGTGGTTCAACAAGAGCTGGATGCAGGACATTTTTACTTTGTGGCTGAAGTGAATGATGGAGAGGCCAGTCTCTTTGATTATAGTGATACTAGATGTTGACCCGATGCTATCACATCAGGAGGGTAGTGTCTGTGCGCTGTCTCTGTGCCTGTCTCCCCCTGTGCGCTGTCTTCTCTCTGTGGAGTCTGTCCCTTGTGCCTTTTTCTTTGGTCAGTGCCGTCCCCCCACGTGTGCGGCGTCTCCCCCTTGTGCGCCGACTGTGTCTCATGTGTGCGCTGTCTCCCCCGTGTGTGCTGTCACCTATGTGCGCCATCTCTCCCGTGTGTGCTGTCTCTGTCTCTCCTGTGTACAGTGACTGTCTGCCTGTCCTTGTATCTGTGTCTCTGCCTGTCCCCCTGTGCCTCTGCCTGTCTCCCTGTGTTTGTGTCCCCCTGTGCCTCTGTGTCCCCCTGTGCCCCGCTCCCGGCAACAGGTGGCCATATTGGAGCACCCAGGGTGGGTGTACAGGCAACTTCAGCAGGATGTGATGTAGCATACCGCTACATCCGGACGGAAGTTGCCTTAGGGTTTTACTATAATGGATATAGCGCACTGGAAAATGGGAAGAAATTCCAAGTGCAATTACACGTTTGTTTTTTATTCATCACGTTCACTATATGGTAAAACCGATGTGTCCGTATTATGCCTCAGGCCGGTATGAGTCCGTAGATCGCAAACATGTACACGGTTTTCAAGGAAGCCCAGAAATGGTGCAGTCTTCGTTTCTAGGTATATGAAAACTGTGGGCACCAACGGATCTGTGACAAGACGGACACACACGGATGACCACTTTGATCCAATCTGTGCCTATAGGATAACATGGGAGGGCATAACGGATCCGTGACCATCAGTTACAAAACAGATAGACATGGATTTGCAAACTTGCCAGTGTGAAAGCAGCCTCAAGGTACCGTCACACACAGCAATTTTGCTAGGCAATTTCACTGGCAATTTGCTGGTTGCAGTGAAATCATGGACACATTGTTACATTTGTACACGGCAACAAAATAGAACAATGTGTCCATGATTTCACTGCAACCAGCAAATTGCCAGTGAAATTGCTAGCAAGATTGCCGCGTGTGACGGTACCTTAAGGCTGCGTTCACACATTGCGTATTTTTGCAAGCTTTTTTGCGTGCGCTTTTCAAAATACGCAATGTGCTTTTTGTCTGCCTTCAAAGTGAATGGGAAATTCACTTTGCCGTGCAGACAGTGCATAAAAATACGCCCGCACTTTTATAGGAAAAACCGCCTGCGTAAGAATGATCCTGTCAATTCTTTACGCAGCAGCGCCGTCGCTTTTTCCTATAAGGGCGGGCGCTGCTGGATCTGACGTCACAGAGGGGAGGAAGAATCCTGCTTCCTCCTCCCCTGTGCGACACCTGTGACCATGCATTAGATTTCGCAGTGTATTAATATACATTGCAAAATCAAAGTTAAATAAAGACAAGTGCATTAAAAATAATAAAGAATTAAATACTTACCCTTCGACGGGTGTTACAGTGTCCGGAAGCCAGGAGCCGCCGCTGGAATGGTCCTGCTAGGACCTGTGGTGATGTCAGAGGGCGTTTCGGTCATGTGATATGTATTACATGATTGCGAGCGGCCAATCAGGACCCGGAACGTCCTCTGACATCACCACAGGTCTTTTTCCACTCAGAATCTGCGGCTGCTCACCGGTCCTGGCTCCCTAACATCCGCCGGAGGGTAAGTATCCATGTTTATTATTTTAAAAACCTCTGGGCTTTATTGAATTTAGATTTCACAGTGTATAATAATGCAATGTGAAATCTTTAGGGGCGTGCACAGATGTGACAGAGGGGAGGAGGAAGCAGGATTCTTCCTCCCCCTGCAGCACATAAAAACGTGGTGTGTGAATGCACGGCAAAAGGCGCAACAAAATATGCAATGTGTGAACGTAGCCTAAGAGCTTGTGACATCCGGCCAGTCAGAAGGTATGAGCACAAGATGGTGGCATGGGATAAGAGGTGAGACCTCAGGAGGGGAGTATATGGCAGAGGCACGGGCGTAACAATTGGTGCAGGGTTTGCAATCGCACCCAGGTCCTGCAGCCTAGGGGGGCCCCAAAACTACCCTTGCCCTATAGAAAAAGACTAATGCTAATAAAGATTTTCAGTAATTGGGGGCCCTGTTGAAGCTTTTGTTTCGGGGCTCATGAGCTTGAAGTTACACCACTGGGCAGAAGACTTACATATCAAGCACCACTCCAGCTCTGAACAAACAGCAACCTGGAGTGGAGCCATCAGGGCCTTAGGGGGCACTAGTGTGCAGGTAAGCACCATTATTACATAGTGGAGATGCCCTGTATACCCCACAGTGCAGAGTGCGGACAGGACTGCGCCATCACACCGAGCTCCGACACCGGGCACCACTGATCACCACCGAGCTCCGGCCACCACTGATCACCACCGAGCTCCGGAACCGGGCACCACTGATCACCACCGAGCTCCGGAACCGGCCACCACTGATCACCACCGAGCTCCGGAACCGGCCACCACTGATCACCACCGAGCTCCGGAACCGGGCACCACTGATCACCACCGAGCTCCGGAACCGGGCACCACTGATCACCACCGAGCTCCGGAACCGGCCACCACTGATCACCACCGAGCTCCGGAAACGGCCACCACTGATCACCACCGAGCTCCGGAACCGGCCACCACTGATCACCACCGAGCTCCGGCCCCGCTCCTCACTCACCTTTGAAGTTGGCGCTGTCGGCAGCTCTACTAGTGACGCGGTAACGGCCGGATCCCCGAGAGCGGAAGTGCAGCGCCGCCATGGCAACGGCAGACACCCGGCCGCTGTAACTGTCATATAGACTCCACCAATCAGTGCGCGGCTCTCAGACTGCTGCTGTATGACGCTTGGTACAAGAGCTGTGATTGGTTGGGAGCAGTCAGTATGTAGGAGGCTGCGGCGGTGACACAATGGACAGGAGGCGTGGTACGGGTCGGAGTCGTTAGTGGTGAAGTGCTCCTATATACTGGAATTATGCCGGTATCTTGTGAATCCCTATTACTGTAGACGTCCACACACAATGGTGGTGATAGGCTGGAGAGTGCAGGACAGACCGCATACATGGCAGTAATCAGTGCTTCAGCCTATTCCTTGTATGTAGAGGAGACATAGGGCTGTGACTCATTGTAAGTATAGAAAATCTATAAATCTAGATGAGGCCCAGCGGTGCCTCCACCCCACAGAGTTCTGGGGCTCGTTGATTCTGGAGTCGGTAAGACGAACCTCCGACTAATCAATTTCCCTAAATCCAACTCCCACCAACAGTGGCGTAACGTCAGGCCCAGGGGCCCCAATGTGAAAGCTCCAACAGGGCCCCCAATTATTGCAAATCTTAAATAGCATTAGTCTTTTTCTATAGGCCAAAGGGACTTTTGAGGCCCCCTAGGCTGCAGGGCCCGGGTGCGATTGCAACCCCTGTATCTATTGTAGTTACGCCCCTGGGCACAAACATGGACACCGACTCCACAGCCCCAGCTGATCCTCAGGGCCTGTTCCTATGTCCGTGATCTGCAGCACAGGATGGTGCACTGACCGCCTCTGAACTGCCGTCACCTGGAGCCTCACCAGCCTGACATCACGTGTGCCATGATGACCGCACACTGGGGCCGCTAATCTAAAGAGCAGGGGGTGACGGCGGGTGAGGTGGCTCTACTGTGTCCACTAATAGACCGTGTGCCTACACTGTGTATATCCTGCAGAAAATTGTGCACCCGTTTTGCAGAAAAAAACACTCATTTTTGACAGTCGCGTATGTTTTAATGAAGTCAGTGACTGAAGGGCTGGAAAACGCTCTAAAAATGGATCAACAATTGCTTTGCTGCAGAATTTTCTGCATTCAAATTCTGCACCAAATATGCAAGGAAAAATAATGCAGCGTGGGCACATCTCTTCAGAACTCTTCTGGACTTTGCTGGCTTAAGGATAGACATCCATATTTGATGCAGAATATTCTGCACCAAATACAGACCAACTACATAGCGTGGGCACAGGGCCTTAGGGTGCCGTCACACGGGTCAATTTTATGAACGATATTGTTAGCGATCACATGCACGCGCGATCGCTAACAATATCGTTCAGATCGCTGGTGAGCTGTCACACAGACAGACTCACCAGCGATCAATGGACCAGAGGCATCGTGGAAATGATTTAAATATCGTTTCCACAATGTCTTGCTCCCGCTGCCAGCCTGCGGTAAGCGGGAGCAGGCTGGTCTCCAAGGTAAACTGCGGGTATCTAGGCAGGGCGCGCTGCCTAGATACCCGATGTGTACCTTAGTTACCAGCCTCCTCCGCTCACCGGCTGGTATCTAAGGTACACAGCGGGTAACTAGGGTCCCTAGTTACCCTCGGTGTACCTTAGATACGAGCCGGTGAGCGGAGGAGGCTGGTAACTAAGGTATACATCGAGTATCTAGGCAGCGCGCCCTGCCTAGATACCCGCAGTTTACCTTGGATACCAGCTCCCAGCGCTTGTGAGAGGCGCTGGGAGCTGGCTTTTTCGGTTGTCTGCCGGTGTCACACGCAGCGATGCTGCGTGTCCACCGGCCGACCAACGACAGATTTGTGAACATGTTCACAAATCTGCGATCAAACAAGCGATTTTACATTGTAAAATCGTTTGATTACACACAGCGACGCACAAACGATATCGTTTAAGCGACAAAAAAAGCAGATCACTTCAACGATATCGTTCTGAAAATCGATGCGTGTGACGTGGCCCTTAGGTTAAATGCCCATGATTAGTGTTATCAGCATTTAGGTAAGTATTAGATACAGCTCTGGCAAAAATTAAAGGGAACCTGACCCCTAAAAATTAGCCCCCAGTCTCTTTAAGACCTGTCCTTGCACCATTATTAGGCATTTCTAGCGATCCCTTTGTGCTAAAAAAGAGTGTATTTGTAAAGTTCATAAAAGTGACTTTATTACCTGCACCCACTGCGGCTTCTCAGATTTTGAAAAGGCGTTGCCTTGTGCTACTCCCCACCGCCTGCACGCTAATTATTCACACCCTGATGGGCGTGCTAATCAGCAGAGAGCCACTGCGTGCATCACATTACATGGACGGTATAGCCGCTATGACGCTAAACGCTAGTCATCATCGGGTTGTGAATAATAAGAGTGCAGGCGGCGGGAGAAGCACAAGGCAACTCCTTTTGCGGCTTTTCAAAATTTGAGAAGTCGCAGTGGGTGCAGGTAATAAAGTCACTTTTATGAACTTTGCTAGTACACTTTTTTAGCACAAAGGGATCGCTAGAAATGTCTAATAATGGTGCAGGGACAGGTCTTAAGAGACTGGGGGCTAATTTTTAGGGGTCAGGTTCCCTTTAAGAGATCACTGCAAATTTTTTCAGTTTCTCTGATTTTTCTCTTTATAGGTATGTTTTGGAGTAAAATGGACATTGTTCTTTTATTCTATAAACTACTGACATGTCTCCGAAATTCAAAGCTAAAAATTTTGTATTTATTTGCAGCAAATGAGAAATTGTCAAAATAATAAAAAAGAAACAGTGCTTTCAGACCTCAAATAATGCAAAGAAAACAAGTTCTTATTCATATACAAATAACACTACTCCTGTTTTAACTCAGGAAGAGTTCAGAAATCAATATTTGGTGGAATAACCATGATTTTTAATCACAGCTTTCATGTGTCTTGGCATGCTTTCCACCAGTCTTTCACACTGCTTTTGGATGACCTTATGCCACTCCTGGCACAAAAATGTAAGAATTTCTTTCATGGCTTGTGACTGTCCATCTTCCTCTTTATTACATTCCAGAGGTTTTTAGTGAAGTTCAAGTCTGGAGATTGGGCTGGCCATGACAGGGTCTTGATGTGGTGCTAATTCATCCAAGTAAGAAAGAAGAGAAGATGACATGTATAAAGAAAGGGCGATCACTGAATTGCATATCCACATAATTTTATTGGACAAAATCAGTGCACAACAAGGACAGTAAAATCAATTAAAAAAGGGCCATAGAACAGCCCTTACATTAAAAGACCCCTTCCCCACATAGTGTATCACCAAAGAATATGAATACAGCAAAACAGTATAGTCAAGGAGTATACCCCTACAATAACAAAATAATTTGTCCCTTTAGAAAAAACACATTGTTCTAAGGAATACAGATCCAGGCAAAACAATAAATGGTTCAGTATCCTATAAACCCATACACAGAGTGTACAATTATCCAGTAATGTTTATCCAAAAGGCATACAGTTGAACCTGCCACTAAGTAAGCAAGGAAGTGGAGAAGCCAAGTGTTGAAGTGGTCAAGGAAGGAGGCGGTGGGTTCTGGGGGTCGGTAGATGACCGCGAGCTGGAGGCTGCAGGGGGAGAAAATGCGGACTGAGTGCAGTTCGAAGGAGGTGGAGGGAGGCGGTGTAGTTGGGGTGAAGGAGCAGCTTTCGGACAAGAGTATACCCACACCACCGCCACGGGTGCTATTTGGGCGTGGTGTGTGGGAAAGAGTGAGTCCGCCGTAGGAGAGTGCAGCAGGGGAGGCTGTGTCTGTGGGGGTGAGCCAAGTTTTGGTGATGCAGAGGAATTTGAATTTATTGATGATGAAGAGGTCATGGATGTAAGAGAGTTTGTTGCACACTGAGCGGGCATTCCAGAGTGCTCCAGGCAGGGGGACTGGGGTTGGTTGAATGGGTATAAGGTTGTGGGGGTTGCAAAAGTTTGTGATGGGGGATGTGCGTGAGTTGGCGGTGGGCTTAGGGATGTGGTGGGGGGGTCCAAGATTGGGGGATATGTCGCCTGCGAGTAGGAAAAGCAGCGAGAGGGTTAGGAGGTGGGAGCAGGAGAGTTTGTGTGGTGGCCGTGCGTGTGTGGAGAAGAGGGACTGGGTGTGGAGGAACAGTTCGGAGGAGGGGGTGAGGTGGATGGGTAGGAAGGATGGAGACATCACTACGGCCTTGGTGGGTGGAGGGATGTTTGGGGTTAGAAGGAAGTGAGGTAGAATGGGCGTGAGGGTGAAAAGGAGGGGAAACATTGTGGGTAGCAGATTTTGGCGGTAAGAATTTGTGGGGGTGGGATGGGGCAGGGGAGGTGCGTGGATGGGGAAGGGGCGTAGACAGAGCTAAAGGGTAGCGGAGGACGGGGTGCTGTCGAGGGTGGCGCACGGTACAGGGTATGGTGTGGCCAGGAGTAGGGTGCAGTTGGGTGGTGGGGTGTAGCTTGGGATGGGGTGGAGTCGAGTATTTTAATAGCAGGGTTGAGGTGTAGGCAGGGATGGAAGACAGCTAGGGAAGTGGTGCAGCCAGGGACACAGAAAAAGCCAGAGTGAGGTACAGCCGGGGCGAGGTGCAGCCAGGGGGGGAGGTACAGCCGTGGTCACAAGTGAGGTGCAGTCCATGGATGGAGTGATGGAGCCGGAGATGGGATGATGGAGCCAGAGATGGGATGATGGAGCCAGAGATGGGATGATGGAGCCAGAGATGGGATGATGGAGCCAGAGATGGGATGATGGAGCCAGAGATGGGATGATGGAGCCAGAGATGGGATGATGGAGCCAGAGATGGGATGATGGAGCCAGAGATGGGATGATGGAGCCAGAGATGGGATGATGGAGCCAGAGATAAGATGGTGGAGCCGGAGATGATGCAGCCGGGTGATGAGATGATGCAGCCGGGTGATGGGATGATGCAGCCGGGTGATGGGATGATGCAGCCGGGTGATGGGATGATGCAGCCGAGTGATGAGATGATGCAGTCGGATGGTGAGATGATGTAGTCGGATGATGGGATGGTGCAGCTGGGGTTGAGATGATGCAGCCGGGGGCGGGATGGTGGAGCCAGGAGAGGTCAAGCGTAGCCAGGAGGGTCAAGCGTAGCCAGGGGGGACAAGCGCAGCCAGGGGGTAAGGCGCAGCCAGGGGGCTTTGGGCTCAGCCAGGAGGGTCAGGCGCAGCCAGCAGGGTCAGGCGCAGCCCGGGAGGGGTCAGGCGCGGCCAGGAGGGTAAGTTGCAGCCACAGGGCTAGGTGCAGCCTGGGGCCAAATGGAGTCAGGGGCCAGATGGAGTCAGGAGCCAAATGCAGCCGGGGCCAGGACAGCAGTCAGGGGCCCAGATGCAGCTGACAGGGACCAGGAGCTGGGGCCAGGAGTAGCCTTTGGGTCCTTTGCAGCTGGGGGCTGGTGCAGTCAGTGGATAGCCCCGGTAGAGGTGCTCCTGCTCTGGGGTAGGTAGCAGATCGGCGCGGACAGGGCGGTCAGCTGTAGAAGGCACCGGGCGCCGTGCTGCCGATGCAGGCCGGGGATCTGGCTGGAAGTGAAGGTCCCGCCGGTGTCTCGCGGAGGAGCGCGCAGCTACTGCTGCGCTTCCGTGGGGTCCCAGGAGTGGTGCCGGGATCCCGCCGCGGTGGAGGGCAGGACGGACGAGCCGTTGGCTGGGTGGTGAGAGGACCGTGGGGCCTCCGGTTCAAAAGTGGTGCCAGGTGAGAGCCAGGTGCCGCTGGAGGAGGCCTGTTCCTGCGGTGCTGGTGCCTCAGTGTGAGTGGAGAGCTGTGCGGGCCTCAAGGTGAGAGGTGAGGGTGGACGGTTGGGCCGCCGGTGAGACCAGGGTGGTAGGCCTGGGGAGGACCGACAGGGTACGGCCGCCGGTGCCTGATCTGGACGGCCACTGATGTAAGTTTGGAGTCCAGATGATAGGTGGGGTGCTCAGGGGTGACAGCGTTGAGGGTGGATGTGTAGGGGAGGACAGGCATGATTGGATGCGTTGGATGTAGGTCCAAGTGCTTGGAGCCTCCTTAAACGCGACTGTCACCCCGGCGGCCATCTTGCATCATAAAATCATCCTTACTGGTTCGGGATACCATCATATGCTGGAAGTTAGTTAGGAAGGCATTTGGCCTTCCCTTCCAGATCACTGAACATATGACAATATTTGGTCATCCGGAATTTTCCCAGGGAACGGAAATCAAAACAGCGATAGGACAAGCAGGTGAAAACATGAGGAAAGCGGGGAATATTATGCATATGGAGGTTAAACGATGGCTGTGCCCACAAGAAATCATGGACAAATTCCATATAGAAAGCAGACACTTTCTACAAGTCATGCAGGTCCACTCTTTTCTGGTCATCATAATGGGAGACCCAGACAATGGGGTTTAGGGCACTGCCCTCCGGAGGTCACACTAGGTACTACAAGTTTGTAGACACCGCCTCCTCCGCTTATAAACCCCTACCGCAGGGAACATCCTCAGTTTTTAACTTAGTGTGCTCGGAGGATCACGCTTTGCTTGCACTTCACTGCATTCTCACAGCTTACGTGATGGCGTCTGAAGACAAGGTAAAATGGTCCCGGTCGGGACCGGCGACAGCCTCCCCGCTCACCCTTGTGGAACACGCAGGTGGAGGTACCGGAGGGCCTTGAGCCTGGACACTTTGTGTTCTCCCGGTACGCTGTCGCGCTCCTTTCCATCCCTCTCTGGGGGGCTCTGGAGAGTGGGAGATGGGAGCCTTGCACAGCTCCGCTCCGTCCGAGGCCTCCCTAAATGGTGCTTACAGACCGGACTGGAGCCAGCCCAGTCCGAGGCCTCCCTAAATGGTGCTTACACTCCGGACTGGTGCTGAACCCCCGTCCGAGGCCTCCCTAAATGGTGCTTACAGACCGGACCGGCACTGAGGCACTCTGTGTCTCCTGTGTGCCTGGGGGTAGTGTCTGTCACTTCATGTGTCCTGACACTCAGACCGCGCGTTACCCTCGGGTCCGCGGATCTGTTGGTGTACCCTGTGCTGGGGTCACCCTGGCTGACCGCCCTGTGTGTCACAGGGGCTGAGGCCGTGGGCTGCGGATGTTTGTTTGTATGCAGTCTGTGTATAGTGTTGTACACTTTTTCCCGCGCTGCGGGCTCCGGCACCTTCATGCTGAGGCTGCTTGGAGGATGGGAAGCAGCCCGTGCGGTGACGTCATCGATGGGCGTGTGTGTGTGTTTCCCGCGTGTTTTCGGCGCCGCCCACAGTTTCACTGTCGGCGGCCATCTTTACCCCTCACTTCCCGGCTGGGATCTGTATGCAGCGTGCGTCTGCACTCCAGGGGAGACCGGAAACCGTCGCGGAGGTCACACACACACACTGCTTCCCCCTACCGCTTTGCTGCGGTCGGTAAGCCACCGGGATTCCCGGTTTTGTGTCTGCAATTTGGCTTATTTTCCCCTACTGTGGCGATGTCCTCAGCTAGGAAGCGTGCTGCTAGGGCGGCTGAGACCACCATTACCTGTGCTACATGCAATGGGACACTGGTGGAGGGGTCCTGCAATAACTGTGGACGCCCAGAGGCCCGGACTGATACTGCTGAGTCAGCAGCTCCGGTGCTATACCCTGAGGTTCAGGTGATCTCAGGGCCATGGGAGACTCAGAATAAGATCAATGAATCTCTGTTGTCCCAGCTGTCCTCCATGTCGTAATCCCTGGAGGCACTTAATAGGAGGCTGGATAGCCCAGCTACTCCGTCCAGTTACCCCCGGGTGTCTCCCTCTTCTGCTGTGAGACCCCTTAAGCGGGCTCGTCGTGAGGAGTCACCCGAGCTCCAGGCTCTTTCTGAGGAGGAGCGTTCCTCTGATGGTGAGGACGATGATGGGGGTTCAACTTTCGGGTCTGTGTCTGTATCTGAACCACCAGACGGGGTGGAGGATCTGGTGTCCTCTATCAACGAGACTTTACGTCTCGTGACACCCCCTGAGGAGGTTACGGTGCACCCGAAGGAGGTCTATCAATGGCTGCGGCCAGAGGCTAGACCAAGTGGCTCCTTCATGGACCACATGAACTTTGGAAGGGTGATTAGAGCTCCCAGGTTACATCCTGGGCGGCGTTATGTCCGTAAACCCAAGGACAATCGCTTCCCCTTCCCCCAGGAGGTGCTTCAGGAGTGGTCGCAGTCCCCGAAGGTGGATGCTTCCATGACCAGGATTGCTGCACGCTCCCTTTTCTCTGCCTCTGATAGCTCCTCGCTGAAGGATGCGACTGATAGACAGGTCGAGCAACTCGCCAAGTCTTCCTATGAGGCTGTGGGGTCTTCATTTGCCCCTAATTTTGCCATGGTCTGGACCTTGCAAGCGATTACTACCTGCTTGGATGGTATCTCTGACCTGGCAAGATCCAGTCCAGAGGTCCTGGCCCTTACCGAGAGGGCAAGGGCCTATGCGGACTACGCCAGGACGGCGACTCTGGAAACTGCCACTCGCTCAGCTGTGGCTTCAGCCAATGCTATAGCGATCCGCAGATTGTTGTGGCTGCGTCTTTGGGACTCAGATACCACATCCAAGAAGATTTTGCAGAATCTTCCGTTCGCTGGTGACAGGCTTTTTGGCACCGAACTGGACAAGCTGATAAAGGATTCTGCTGAGTCTAAGATACCGCAGAATAAGCCTAAGCCACGGTATACCGTTAAAAGGAACCCAAAACAGTGGTCCTTTCGTTCCAGCTCGCAGTCATCAGCGCCGTCCGCTCGCGCGGACCGAGGGGGAAAGCCCGCTTCTCAGTGGCGCTCTAAGAGTCGTCCAAAGAAGACGGCGGGGGCGGCAGCTGCCACCCCCAAACCCGCCTCTACATGACTCGCTCTCCCTTCCTACCTCCCCACAGGTGGGGGGCCGCTTGTCTCGCTTTCAGGACAAATGGCTACTTCACGTTCAAGATCAGTGGGTTCGAGACGTGGTCTCGCGAGGTTACAGGATAGAGCTGACGTCAAAACCTATATCCCGATTCCATCGGTCGGGTCCCATCACCAGAAAAGGCTCAGGCTTTTTACGTGGTGTTGGAGGGTCTCCGCAGGGACGGAGTGGTGATACCGGTGCCGTCCGGGGAGAGGTTCAGGGTTTTTACTCCAACCTCTTTATTGTCCCGAAGAAGGACGGATCCTTCCGCCCGGTGCTGGACCTGAAGTTGTTCAACCATCACGTGTTGGTTCGGAAGTTCCGTATGGAATCACTGCGCTCCGTGATCGCAGCTGTGTCACAGGGGGACTTCCTAGCGTCCATAGATATCAGAGACGCTTACCTTCACGTGCCCATTGCACCGGCTCATCAGCGCTGGCTGAGATTCGCAGTGGGGGAAGAACACTTCCAATTTGTAGCGCTGCCGTTCGGGTTGGCCTCGGCACCGCGGGTGTTCACAAAAGTGATGGCCTCCATGATGGCTCTCCTGCACGTGCAGGGACATGCCGTCATTCCCTATTTAGACGACCTACTGGTCAGGGCGCCATCAGAACACCTTTGTCAAGAGAGCCTGGATGTGACCATGCGGTCTCTGGAACAGTTCGGTTGGCTCCTCAATATTCAGAAGTCAACGCTAGTTCCGACCCAGTCTTTGACATATTTGGGCATGGACTTCAACACAGCCTCAGCCCTGGTGTCTCTGCCACGAGTCAAACAGATGGCGATCCAATCAGGAGTGCAAGCAGTCCTCCTGTCACCTCAATCATCCCTACGGGTGTTGATGATGCTGGTGGGGCGCATGGTGGCAGCAATAGAGGCGGTGCCTTTTGCACAATTTCGCCTCCGTCCTCTCCAGCTGGAGATTCTCCGCAGGTGGGACAAAAGGTCGATTTCTCTGAATCGGCTGGTGACCCTTTCCCAACCGACCAGAGATTCCCTGCAGTGGTGGCTACAGCCACATCACTTGTCTCGGGGCCGGTCCTTCATCAAACCGTCATGGTTAGTGGTGACCACCGACGCCAGTCTGAAGGGCTGGGGGGCGGTGTTCTTACACCACAGGGCCCAAGGCCTCTGGACTCAGTCGGAGTCGGCGTTGCAGATCAACGTGCTGGAGATCAAGGCGGTCTATCTGGCACTCCTGGCGTTTCAGAGATTCCTCTCAGGACAACCCATTCGGGTTCAGTCCGACAATGCGACGGCCGTCGCTTATATAAATCATCAAGGAGGAACCAGGAGTGCAGAGGCTCTGGCCGAAGTCCACCGCATCCTATCCTGGGCGGAGGACAACAACTGCCTGATATCCGCAGTTCACATCCCAGGGGTCGAAAACTGGGAGGCCGACTATCTGAGCCGGCAGGGGATGGACGCCGGAGAGTGGTCTCTTCATCCGGAGGTCTTCAGAGAACTCTGCAGCAGATGGGGCTCTCCGGACGTGGATCTGATGGCCTCACGGCTGAATCATCAGGTGCCACAATACATGGCGAGGTCATGGGATCCCCAATCTCTGGGAGCGGACGCTCTGGTCTTGACTTGGTCCAGATTCCGTCTGCCGTATGTGTTCCCGCCTCTGGCTCTGATTCCCAGGGTGCTGTGGAAAATCAGGTCGGAGTGCAGGGTAGCCATTCTAGTGGCTCCAGATTGGCCCAGGAGGTCCTGGTATCCGGACCTGTGGCAGCTGTCAGGCGGACACAGGTGGGCTCTTCCAGACCACGCAGATTTACTCGCGCAAGGCCCATTCTTCCACCTCAATTCCAGGGCCCTCAGATTGACTGCATGGCTCTTGAGGCCTGGCTACTGACATCCAGGGGTTTCTCCCCTACGGTGGTTGCCACTATGAATCGGGCTAGGAAGCCAGTCTCAAGGAAGATGTACCACAGGACGTGGAAAATCTTTTTTACTTGGTGTGCCTCTGGTGGACGGTCTCCGTGGCCCTTGTCCATCCCGACGTTGTTGGCTTTCCTACAGTCGGGTTTGGAATTGGGATTATCCCTTGGCTCCTTGAAAGGTCAAGTATCAGCACTTTCAGTGCTGTTTGACAGGCGATTGGCGCTCCTCCCGAAGGTCCGTCAATTTCTGCAGGGGGTGTCACGGATGGTTCCGCCATACAAGAGACCTCTGGACCCTTGGGACCTTAACATGGTCCTGGCGGCATTACAGAGACCACCGTTTGAGCCGCTGAGAGATGTTTCTCTATCTTGTCTGTCTCAGAAAGTGGCCTTTCTGGTGGCAATTACGTCTCTGAGAAGGGTCTCAGAATTGGCTGCACTTTCGTGCAAGTCGCCCTTTCTGGTGGTTCACCAAGACAAGGTGGTGTTGCGTCCTCGGCCAGAATTCTTGCCGAAGGTGGTTTCAACTTTTCACCTGAACCAGGAGATTGTTCTCCCATCATTTTGCCCTGCTCCCGTTCATCAGGTTGAACGCGACCTCCATACTCTGGATCTCGTGAGAGCAATACGCATTTATGTGTCCAGGACCGCCTCCTTTAGGAGTTCGGATTCCTTATTTGTTCTTACGACAGGTCGCTGTAAGGGGTCCGCGGCATCAAAGTCGACATTGGCCAGATGGATTAAGGCTTCCATTCAAGAGGCTTACCGGGCTTCTGGTTTGCCTCTCCCGGTGGGATTGAAGGCTCACTCTACCAGAGCTGTTGGTGCCTCCTGGGCTTTGCGACATCGAGCGTCTGCTCTACAGGTGTGTCAGGCGGCCACCTGGTCCAGCCTGCACATTTTCTCTAAGCACTATATGGTGCATGCCCATGCCTCTGCGGATGCAAGTTTGGGCAGGCGGGTTCTCCAGGCGGCGGTTGCCCACCTTTAAAGGGAACCATGTGTTATCCGTCTTGTTGAGGAACTCTTCCCGCCCTGGGGTATTGCTTTAGGACATCCCCATTGTCTGGGTCTCCCATTATGATGACCAGAAAAAAGAGAATTTTGTTTACGTACCGTAAATTCTTTTTTCTTTAATCATCAATGGGAGACCCAGCACCCACCCAGTTGTTCCGTTGCATGTTTTGCATTTGCTCTGTTCTCTGTTGAGACAGTGTTTGCCGGGTTGTTAAACCGTCTGTGCACGGCATTCTTCCCGATGTTTCGGGTGTGGTTTATTTCCTCCTCGCAGCTTATGGACCAAACTGAGGATGTTCCCTGCGGTAGGGGTTTATAAGCGGAGGAGGCGGTGTCTACAAACTTGTAGTACCTAGTGTGACCTCCGGAGGGCAGTGCCCTAAACCCCATTGTCTGGGTCTCCCATTGATGATTAAAGAAAAAAGAATTTACGGTACGTAAACAAAATTCTCTTTTTTTGCCTATCTAGACTTCGCAGGTTATTTAATGAAGTGGGACTACATAATCTAGATAATAGAGTCGATCTGAACATCCAGAATGCGAGCATATCCTCAATATACAATATTGTAAGACATAAATTCCTGACTTTAAAGCAGAATAAGCTGTTTAAGACTTGGGAGAAATGGAGTGGGGATAAAGATATTGCAAAAAACAATTATTTGCGAAAGAAGGAGGGAGACCTATTTCAAGCTCATGCACACAGCATTATATGGCTTCAATATTCCATCCTCTCCTAGATTCCCTGACAGGATTACAGCATGCAAGTTTTTTGCATGAGGGACCGAGGCACCAGCGCTACAAGCTTAGGCAGCACAGCCGGGTACACAGTGTTCCAGGGATCAGTGTTGCTCAGTCAGCAAGAAGCATGATTTAAATGAGATAAGACGGCACTCACCGAATCTCTTCGACTTGCTCTTTATTCACAAAATATGAGGGTACATAGTGTAGGTAGGTGTCGGCAGGGTTTCCCGTAATGGACCCGCAGAAGCGCTATATGCGCGATATGGAGCCATTGTCCACCCTGCCAACCCCTCCCTGCACTATGTACCCTCATATTTTGTGAATAAAGAGCACGTCGAAGAGATCCGGTGAGTGACTTCTTTTGTCTCATTTAAATCAGGATTACAGCATACCCTAAGTGCGGAACGCCTTCAACGAATCTCTTGCACAGGGTGTGGAAATGCAGTTAAAGAGTACTGGGCACGGGTTGGGGAACAGGTTCGATCATGCTGGGGAATCCAACTCCCACAGACGCCACAAGCCATGCTCATTCATCAGTTAAGACCCCCGGAGACTCAACCCACAGGAGTTAAAGCAAAGATCCCTAAAAACAGTCAAACATTCTTAGTTGTAGCCCTACGCGGTTTACTGGGCGATTTGGCTTCCAGTACCATCTTTATGCTGATGACACATAACTATACACTTCATCCCCTGACCTTACTCCCGCTCTAATAAAGAACACCAATGACTGTCTATCCACAGTTTCCAATATCATGTCTGCTCTCTATCTGAATCTCAACCTTTCCAAAACTGAATTTATTCTGCTCCTGCCCTCCACTGATCTCCCTAAATCTGACATCTCCCTCTCGGTGTGCAGCACCACAATAACACCTAGGCAGCAGGCTCACTGTCTGGGTTACGTTTGATACTGATCTTACATTCACCTCCTATATACAATCTCTCGCCCGCTCTTGTCGCCTGCTAATGAAGAACGTCTCTAGAATTCCCCCCCTTCCTCACCATGTAAACAACTGAAACCCTCACAGTGGCCGTTCTGGGCCCCAAATTGCAACCCACCAGCTGCCTCTGAACATGGCACATTAATCATAGCCCCACTGTCGTGTCCAAAGCTGACAGAGGGCACAAGAGGGGAGAGAACATATGAGGGGGGAAAACAGCACACAGGGGGGAGACAGCTCAAGGGAGAGAGCACAGAGGGGAGAAGACAGCACCCGGAGGAAAGAGACTGCACACGGGTTGGAGAGACAACCCACAGAGGGGAGAGAGCACACAGGGGTAAGATAGTTGAAAGAAGAGAGCACAAGAGTGGAGAAGACATCACACAGGGGGGAGAGGCATCCCACAGAGGGGAGAGAGCGCACCCACAGCCAAAATGATTTATGGTGGATGATGTTGCAGGCAGCATGAAGTTCACCTCAGCATCTCTAAGCTGATGACAACAGTGCTCCAATACTGGACCTCCTAATTCAGTTTTGTTTTTTTGTTTTTAAAGAAATGTCAACAGAGATCATCTGTGGACACAGGTCCCACACGATTTGAGCCCTGTTCCCACCCTCACAAAATCTGTTTCTGACGGTTTGTAAAATAAATCCACACTAGTGGCAAGCTGGAGGTCACTTTGTAGGGTTCTGACTACTCTTGCTCCCCCTCACACAGAGCAGCAGATACTGGTCTTGCTGCTGGGTTCATGCCCTTCTACCGCCTTGTTTGTCTTTTTTCATGTAATGACCCATGGCATCTGCCCCATGCTTTTGAGATTGTGCAGAAATACACTAAAGGAAAGACAAGCATAATATGGTCTTACCTGGGAAAAATCATTGATGCTGAATTGCAGCGTGCTTTACCTGGTAGAGGTCATCTATTCAATACTACAGGAAATCGCTCAAAGATGCAGCCGCTGTGGCTCCCACGCATTGCAAATATTGGAAACAACATGAAGGGGTAAAATCCACACAGCTGATGGACAAGATGTAAGGAGGACCAAACAGGTATGTATAATCCAAGTAGGTTATTGGGTATGCATATTTTGAGCAATTATAAGAATGGAAGAATCTTCAGCTCACCACTGGATGTCTGTATAACTTGCTGCAGCTCGGAGGTAGTCCAGCCCAGGCCACACAAGACATGATCCAAGAGGAAACAGTATGCAGCGAGCAAGGAAGGAGATGTTGCAGATGTTTGCAAAAAACTTGTGTTTAATAAAGCCAAGAAAAGTTGCAAAATAGACAGAACCCCCACACCCCCCTAAAACCGACACATTTCTGTGGATGCCTTCTTGAAGATGTTTATACTTTCAAGTATATATACCCAATGAACTACTTGGATTACGCATACCTGGTTTGTCTTCCTTACGTATTGTTCATTGGCAGCGCAGATTTGAAGAATCTTGTCGATCAACAGCACGGATTGTAACCCTTCATTTCTTGTTTCTTATCTCCTTGAGATTGCACAAGGAGGCACGGCAAAGCTTCTTGTGATGGCATGTATGGATGTGCCAGCCTGGGGGAGTGGAACTGCTTGTGCAACCTGGATGGGCAGCAGGTACCGCCTCAGGCTACCAGCAGTGACAAAGACACTAAGAAAATGAGAAGAATCAGGAAGGATAAGGGTATGTGCGCACGGTGGGCGGGTTTGTGGCGGCGGCGGCTGGGCGGGACCCGACAGGAAGCTCCGGAGCCGTCCACCGGCTTCCTGTCGGGTCCGTGCTGCGGGAGACGGGCGGGTGTGCGGCGGTGCACAGCGGGTTAGCGGCGGCGATTCTGCAGCGGCTGGAAGCAGCACATGATTCTGCTTGCAGCCGCTGCAGAACCGGCCGGAATATAGAGCATGCTCATTCTTTGCTAACCCGCTGGGAACCCAGCGGGTTAGCAACGGATGAGCATGTGTAAACCGCCACTGTGTGCACAGCGGGTGTCGGTTTACATAGGTTTCTATGTTAATCCAAACGCCGGTTTGGATTAACATAAATTTGCATGAAATTTATGTAAAACGACCGGCGGTTTACACAGCTAATCCGGCCCTAACCCGACCAGTGCGCACATACCCTAAGGGGAGCGTTATTGTCTGTGACCACTACCTGCAAAACTATTTTTTGGGGGTTTGTCTTGCTGTTGAATCTCAAGGACCCCTGTTACCATTTTCATTTCCACTTTATCAAGTAAAATTGATCACTTGTGCTTCAAAGCTGAGCTAAAGCGAGAATGCTTTAAAAAAAAAACAAGTGAGAATAGTTTATTTTTATCAATTAACAATATTTAGCGTGACCATTCTTTGCCTTCAAAATTATATTAGATCATCAATCCTTCTAGGAACACTTGCACAGTTTAGGAAGGAACTTGGTAGGGAGGTTGCTCCAAACATGATGGAGATCTAGTCACTCTTTTCATGTAATCTCGGACAGACTCAATTATGTTGAGATTAGGGCTCTATGGGGGCCCCCTTTTTCCGACTGCCATTTCATATTTCTGCAGAGTGAACACATGAGCCATTCACTACTGGATGCTGCCACAGCGTATGCTACACTAACCTATGTCTGATGCTGGCCAGCTTTAAGATTTCTTTTGTGAGTGGAGCTAGCGCCCTCTAGTTTTCTGGCCTCCTGGTTCCTATGCAGCAGTCACAGTGTCTCTTGTGTGATGTTTGCAGCAGTCAGTATTTCCTATGTAATTTATAAAGCAATCTCCGTGTATCCAATGTGTGAAGAAAATTCTCACTGTATCCTATGTGATGTGTATACAGTAGTCTCACTGCATCCTATGTGATATATACAGCATACCTCCCACTGCTTGAGTTCTATAAACATTACGTGAGCAGTGATGAGTTTCCCACTTTGAGGAGATATGCAGCATAATATATATCTGTCTTCTGTGTAGTGAGAAGGAGTTCCAGCCATCAAATTAGGGGAGAGTTCATTATATGTTTGAACAAATATAGCAGGGTCATTTTTAAATTGAAAATTTTGTATGGCGCACAAATGATGTTCTAAATATGCAAATAGCACAATGCAGTAAAAAGATTCCCAATCCCTGGTATAGAGAGTCTTTTTAACATACCGTATTTTAGATTATAAAATGCACGTTGTGAGGTAGCAACCGGGGAACCCGCTTGCAAAACGACAAGAACACGTGTTTATAGGTTTAACCAATGTCTACCCGTTTATTTTCACATATTAACAACATAACCCGGGTAGCATGTTTGACACATATCACATTGATTAAAAACACTTTACATAAATACACCATACATTTACATTTAACATCACATAACACTTATATTGCACATAACGTTTTATAGTAACCCGGGACCTTTAACCATCTCTGTCCCCATTGGAGCTCTACTAACAGCTCCCGTGGTGGCTACGGCCTCCGGCCTACTCACACTACACATATGTTACAGTACGACGATGACCCCTCCGGGTTCATAACAGGGATTGAGCAACCTGAGTACCGGGTATGTCATGCATCCCCACTCTAGGAGCCCTTTTTAACCCCTGCTTCTGACCTTCGTTACATACGCCTCAACGGGCCCTGTGGGTCCCAATGGCGGTACCTGCCGCCTGGCTTGAGTCCCCCAGCATGATGATATACATTCACCCGTAGTCAGGATTCCTGCCTGACCGGGACCTTACATACCGTATGTGATCCATCATTCAAACGTCCATGGATCACACACCTGCTCACAGCCCACATCCATGGACTGTGGCCCCTCCATGGCCCATTACAGGGACTGGCAAACCATAGTACACGGGAACCTCATCCGATACCTACTAGGAGCCCTATTACCCCTGTGTCTGGCACCACAGGCACACCCACACCATTAGAGGTCGTGGTTGAGGGACGGGTACCCTCTGCAAGCAGCAGGGCAAGCCTCCCTCTCGTCCCAAGGACGGAACGCCTCCAACATCATCCATACTAGCTGGGTCACTGTCTCTCCACATTATTATGCATGGGTCTTACATAGGTCATCATCTCTCATTCAGGGCCATTGCCTAAGCCCCTACATACATCAACGGGTCCTTTACCGACTGCCTAGTCGGACCCAATAGCGGTTATGCCCGCCTGGCATTACTCACACACGGCTCACTCCGTTACACGGGAACCGCTGTCTTACCGGGCACGGATCCGGGTCTCGCTACCTGTATAACGGGTCCACCAAGCGTCCCCCAAGGCTCCTTTCCCGGACGTGGTTCCCTCCACGCCCGGACCAGTCTCCACCGGGTTCAGCCACGGCTTCCCCACCAGGTGCTCACAACCTCGGACCTCGGCACCGGCATGGAGCTAGCATGCTCCCTTCACCATCTCAAAATGGCGGCATAGACTTGCATTCCCAGTCCCTCACACAGACTGGCTCTGCTCAGCTCTGAGGCTGGTAATCAGCCCACATCCTCTCAGGCTGATGTCTGGCTGAAAATGGATCTCATCTCTGTAATCACTCAGCTGGCAGCCTCTTATCGTGCCAGCCACTCCCACATGGACACACCCCCTTAGCTGCTGATAATCAGCCTTTCACACAGCTCAGGTTAACTCCCTGTGTTCCGGGTTGTCAGCACTCGGCCCTTACATTCCTTAGGGCTTCCTCAATCTCATCCCACTCTCACTGCCGCTCATTAGGCTCATGAACCCTGTGTCTCAAAGTTGGCTCACAGCATTATCGATCAAACCGGCCAGTGTGCGCAGGATCATACCTCGATCCTGCATGTGACGCGCCCCGGCCATGTGGACCATGCCGGCGGTGCCTCACAACGTTTACTCCAAAAAGTGGAGGGAAACGGGGGGGTGTTTTTGTAATCTGGTTGTACCTGGTGTTAGAGCGAGGGCACAGGAAGCAGGGTGTAGACCCGAGGATGGGGTGGTGATACGCTCTCCAGAGCCGTGGGATACTCAAAACTGGGCAGTATCAATAAAAGTTTGGGGATTTTGGTTTTGGGGATGGTTGACGTGACGCCACCCGTGATGATCAGCTATTGATGGCCATCGCAGCGGTGCAGGACCTCTGGGGATGATGGGATAGCAGCTGAGGTGGTAGAGCTCCCCACTGGTGGAGCAGTTCCCTAGGGCAACCAATATAGTCTGTGGCGATAGTAGACCATTGGGGTGCAGGACGGAGGGCACGGAATAACCGACAGACACACAGTACGTAATCTCCTTTACCTCTATTGATAGTTGCAGGTTGAAACCAGGGCACTGTCCACAGGTGATGTTGTGAGTCCGGGCGGCTTGGAAGTAAGTCAGGGATCTCTTCACCCGGTGAGTTCTGAGGCCTCCCTGCTACGCTTCTCCTTGTTGATCCTGGCTGCCTGTAGTTAAGCGGCGACCCTCTCTTCCAGCTAGTAAGTCTCTCACCAGTATGGCAGGTAGCTTGAGCTCTTCCCGGGAACCACTCCTCTGGCAACTGCTGAGCTATCTGATGCTGCTGTGCCTCCAGGTGCTCTGCTGTGGCTGGGAGGCATGGAGTCTTCCGTCCTTTGGTATTGGCTGCTGGTTCAGTCGTATCCTCACAACCTCGGACTCCAGAGTCCATTTCTGGAGCTCTGCTCTGGGGTGAGTCGGGCAACTGGCTCCACTCCACAGGCCTGCTTCTTTCCTTCCTCAGACCCTCTTCTACGGGGTCCCTTACACTTGCTTCACTTTCTACACTGTCTGGGATGAGCTTAGCACTGCTCCAGTCCACAGGTCGTCTTCACAGTCCTCATAGGAACTAAACTCACTAACCCTGCCCCCAGGCAGGATTTTATAGGGGAGCTCCCCTGAACCCGGGTCTCAGGCGTGGAGTCAGAAAAGGTGTTGCATGCTGTGGGCTTACCTGGTGTGGATACCCCTTCTTGCTTCCAAGCATGTCATCATCCCCCGAGGGAAGCAGTTGTGTGGCCCACTGGGACGGGGTACTCGGTACCGACCGGGGTATATGCTGGGGATGTCACGGCAGTCTTGGTCTGGACCATGTCCTGAGCCCCATAAGTAAAAGGGGATATTTACAGGGATTGTTTTTTCGTGATGCCACCCACGGGTTGTGGTCAGTGAAGGGACCACCGCTGCAGTATACTTCTGCCAGGAGGATGGATGGATGCAAGGTGGATGAGCCCGCCGCGGGTCGGGGCTGCTCCTGACAGAGTGTAAGGTGTAGTAAAAGTTCTGTATACCGGGAATCATACACGGAAGACTGAAGCAGGGTTCACCGGGTTTAATGACAAGTTCCTCAGTTCAAACAGTTCCAACGTTACAGTTCACAACACAGTTATTATTCAAAGTCAACTTCGAACACTCTGAACCCTCTGCAGCCAGGTTATCTTCCTGAGACCCCTCACTCTCTCTGTAACCTTTCCGGTTTTCCTTTCCTTTTCTTAGTTCTTCCCTGTGGGTTGTATGGCAGCAACTCGGTCCCTTTGTGTGACTTCTCCCTGTGTGTGTGTGGACAGCAAGTCTGGGTCCTATAGCGTTGCTGTGCCTCCAACCCATGTAGTAGGAACCCTGACTTGGAATCAGCGTTCCCCGTCAGTTTGTCTGGGGAGCCAGCCTATAGCTGCAGTCCCCCCTCAGAGCCGACACTCTGGTCCCAGCCTAGCTTAAGTGTCCCTGTCTTGCAAGGGATCACAGGCTCTTTCCAACCCGTGTGACTATCCGGGTACAATAAGGGAAACCTGTCCCACTAGTCATCAGTCAGTGCTGCCGTACTCCTCGGACCCGGTGGTACCGGTCCAGTCTCTGTTCTTACTTTTTCTTGGGCTGCAGGCTATGGACGGGCTTTCTCTCCATGGATTTGAGTCGCTGTGGATTCTGCGCCTCCAGGGAGCCCTATCCCTCCGGGAAAGTGTCTTTCTGTCTGCTCTTGTCTTTTCTGGTCAGCACCCTTGGCCTACTCCTGTCTTTTCAGTTTGGTACCAATCGGCCTATTGCCTAACTCCTCCTTGTTTCCCCCTTTTGTACTGGTCTGTCACCTGACCTACCTTCCCCCACTGCATTTTGTTATAAAGCGGACCCCCTTTTTTGTGCCATTACATTTTTTTTCTAAACTTGTGGTGTATTTTATAATCCAGTGCGTTTTAGGCTGCTTTCACATAACGTTTTTTTTCCTGTCCGTGGGATCCTACTTTTTGTAAGACCCCTCGGACAGGAAAGGACACTACACGGGGGTGACCTATTCTGTGTCCGGGTCCATGATTATCACGGATCCGGACACAGCGGGGCACTTTCATTTCCGCAATGTATAATATATAAAAGTGAAATTTAGTGAACAGAAAGAGTTTAAAAAAAAAAAATCTGCAAACTCACCTATTCGGGATCCACCACTTCCTCCTAGCAAGGTCCCGGTTCTTATAGGACCTGCGGTGACGTCACAACCCGATCAGCTGTTCGGGTCACATGCCCACAGTTACCGTGGTAACTGTGGTCATGTGATTTGATGACGCTACCGGGTTGTGACATCATGGCAGGTCCTATAAGAACCGGGACCTTGCTGGGAGGCAGCTGTGGACCCCGGATAGGAGAGCATGCAGATTTTTTTATTTTTAACTCTTTCGTTTACTTAATTTCACTTCCGCAATGTATATTATACATTGCAGAAGTGAAATTAGATGGTTAGGAGCAATTTTAGTGTACTGCGCATGCTCAGTACACTAAAATTAGGTCCGAGGAACAATCAGCTGTTTCCTCAGATCCGCGCTCATAGGCCCCCATGTTAAAGGCCGAGGATCGGATCGGATTTGGCCTAATTGCCATCCGATTTAGTGGGATCTGATTTTTTTCTGTGCCCAAAATCGGAGCAGTGTCCGATTTTGGGTACAGAAAAAAATCAGACACAAATCAGACACAAATCGGATCCCACAAAATCAGATGGCAATTAGGCCAAATCCGATCTGATCCAACCCCCATAGGATAACATGGGGGCCAAATTGGATCCGTGGCTGTCCGATTTACATCGGACAGCCACGGATGGAAGAAAATCGTGATATGAAAGCAGCCTTACAAAGTGAAAAATACGGCAACTAAAGATTTCCATAATGGGTGCT
Organism: Allobates femoralis; assembly: GCA_033576535.1. Taxonomy (NCBI): domain Eukaryota; kingdom Metazoa; phylum Chordata; class Amphibia; order Anura; family Aromobatidae; genus Allobates; species Allobates femoralis. The sequence continues at coordinate 777,625,262 of JARQOC010000003.1, forward strand.
AGAGATCTTCACAAGGACCTCTATGTCCTCTTTGTGTTTCACACTTCATACTTCTATCTGCCTTATGTTTACAAGTAGTGCTCTTAGGCTGGCTTCACACTTGCAGATGGATCTGCAGCGTTTTGCAGATGCATCTGCAAGTGTGAGCATGCTGACCGCGGCCCCTATGTTTATAATAGGGCGCACGCGGTGTGAAAGCTCTCATTCACTCCTATATGTGTACTGTCAGCAGGCGTATGCCTGCTGACAGATCACACACTCCCGTCCGCACTGTGGACGCGAGATGTAGCGTCCATGCTGCGGGCGGGAGTGTGTGATCTGTCAGCAGGCATACGCCTGCTGACAGTACACATATAGGAGTGAATGAGAGCTTTCACACCGCGTGCGCCCTATTATAAACATAGGGGCCGCGGTCAGCATGCTCACACTTGCAGATGCATCTGCAAAACGCTGCAGATCCATCTGCAAGTGTGAAGGCAGCCTTACATGGGTCATCTATGTTCTTACTGCACCCTGCTGTTGCTAGATCAAAAATGCTTCAGCAATAGATTAACAAAACTGTTTGTATGTGATAATAAGCATATGTAAAATTGGCTGACAATACTGTGCTTTTCTTAATGGGTCCAGACAGATCACTGCTATTCCAAAATGCAGTATTTTCTTAGCAGAATCCTAATGAAATCATCATGCAAAACACGTCTTTATCTGTGCAAGCAGCGCAGCTAGGAGGGCCATTGTGACTTGTATGCTTCATTAAATAGTTAAGCTCTTTGTTATGTACGTGACACTAAAGTGTGGGTGTTTTGTAGGGGAATTCCTGCTTCAATAGCAGACACATTGCACTTTGTAAATACATTAAAAAGAACAATACTTTACACAAGTCGCTTCTTGGGGACTGGAATGAAGCGCTACATTGCTGGAAATGTATATCATAAATATTAAAAGGGTTGTTCGGTTTTAAACACAAGAACGGCAGTTTCATGGCCGCAAGTATGCGATAGCAGACTCCAACTAGATGGCTGCACTTAGTACACTTGGATTGAATGTGATGTGAGGATTCACAAGTCTGTAGTTATATAGAGTACTAGCTGTAGAGCCCAGCATTGCCCGGGCATAGTAACTAACTGTGTTTAGTTATAAGCTGAGTGTATGTCTGTGTGTGTATGTCCACTATATGCACTTTCCCTACCTCCAAAACCCGCACCCCCCACAAAATGCCGTCCCTTCACCCTCCTTAACCCGCACCCCTCCAACCCACCCCCTAAAAATGCCTGCCCCCCAAATCTGCAATCCCCCACACAAAAATGACAAACCCACACTCCGCCCCAAAAACACCCCCTCCCAAAAACAACACCCCCAAACCAGCACCACTTTGCCCCCCTAAACCCGCACCACCACCATCCCCCAAGAAAACGCCTACGCTGCACCTGTACCCCCACTCTCAAACCTGCCCTTACATATTCACACACTGCCAGACAGAGTCAAATGGGGTGTGTGTGCAAAATTTTGTGATTGTAGATGGTGCAAATTGCTTTAGTGTATTTATACGCACATACATTGTGAAGGGGCCATAAAGGTGGTGAAGCTTTGAAGGGACAGGGGTATGTGGAATGGGGCATGGCTAAGTGGAATGGGCGTAGTTGTGCGTGAGAATGAATTTTGTAAGCTTCACCACAGAATCAGCATCAATCCCTGTGTTTTCCAGGAAGGGTTTGCAGGCATTTAATCCATACTGGTGTGGGATGTTACTGTACAGATTCCACATCCATGGTGACGAGGATGGTTCCGTCTGGTAGAGGACCTATTGCTAACAGTTCACTACTAAAGTTCTGGATAAAATTGAACTGTGCAGCGACATGGAGGATTACTCCAGGAGACTACGCCTAACGGAATATTACAGTGGCAAAGAGGATTCCAATCCCAACTGGGCTAAAGGAAGAGAGATCCTGAGAACCAAGAAAAGGTCAGACTGGACACCTGAGTCTAATCGTAGCTCCCATTTGGATAAATATATAGACACTTTCAGACATTTGGTAAAATCCATTATTTTAGATACACACAAGAGTCAACCATCCAACATCAATGTCCAGGAGAGAAGGGCCATACAGTCTTTGAAAACCAACAAAGAAATCATCATTAAACCTGCAGATAAGGATGGTGCAATCGTCCTGATGAACAAATCTGACTACCTGATGGAAGCAAACAGACAACTAACGGACACACGCTACTACAAGAAATTGGAGTCTGACCTCACACAGGACTATCACAAGGAACTAAACAGGCCGGTTTCTTGTGTACTTGACATATCCTTAAGTACTGATGACCTAATACCAGAAAGTCCAAGAACAGGCACATTGTACATGCTTTCCAAAATTCACAAATCAGGAAATCCATGAAGACCAATCATTTCATGTGTTGGCACCCTCACCGAACAAATTTCTGGGTGGGTAGAGGGTGGTCTCAAACCCCTGCTTTACGCTACCTGTCATATTTACTACAGCATCTGACCCTGCTTATGTATATATGTATGTGTCTTCAGAATTTGTGTCATTATCATCCTGACAAAGGGGCCATAGTGTCCCGAAAGCTTGCTATGCTTACCATCTTTCCAGTTAGCCATGAAAAGGTATCAACCACTGAGGACTCTCAGATTCCAATATTTTTCTATCTACTGGCTTACATGGTACAAACATTTTTTTCCTTCATCATAGACATGATTATGGATTCTTTTCTGAAAGGCGTAAAGCGGAGGCTCTGGAAAGCTGATGTTTTTAATATTCTGTGTTTAACTCCAATAAATATGATATTTTGTGAAAGGTTGGAGTGCTAGACTACACATTTATGATCATTGATCCACATATAAACTGGCCACTTTCCTATTTATTACTGCACCTGCTGTGTGGCACAAGAACAGGGCTCCTCTTACTGCCCCACATTGTATTGCTACCACTATTCCCCTTACATGGTAATACCTCCTTTGTGGTCTCTAGATGGTAAAATTGCCCCCTAAAGAATATTAATGCCTTGTACAAGTGCCCACATTTTACTCCTAGAAATTATAAATACCCTATGTGCACCTCTGACGGTCACAATACACTGAATGCCCCTATAGCAATGATGGTTCTTAAGTATCCACACAAAATCAGTGTTCTACACACTGCATAATAGTCACCACAGTAGCCAACACACTGCTTAATGGTCCCCACAGTTGTCCCCATATTGTATAATTGCCTCCATAGTAGTCCCACTCTGTATTTGGGCCCCCAAAGTTGTCTTCATAGTTTGACAGCCCCCATAGCAGCACCCACACTGTATATTGACCCTCACATTTCCCCCACACTGTATAATGGCCCACACATTTTCCCCCACACTGTATAATGGTCCTCACATTGGCCCCCACACTGTGTAAGGACCCCCACATTAGTTTCCACACTGTATAATGGCACCAACACATTAGCTCCCACACTATACAATGACATTCACATTAGCTGCCACACTGTACCGTGGCTCTCACTTTAGATGTATGACTCTTCATGCTCTAGAAGGGCCCCTCATACCAGTGGTATAACTAGAGTCCAATGGGCCCCAGTGCAAGATTTGGATCTGCACCTCCTATTGCGACCCCCTGCATGTTCGTAAGATGTATGGGCCCTTGTAGCTCTCTAAATGCTATAGAGACATATTTGTTGCTCCCCCTCCCCCTTCATTATGTAGTAATGTCCTCCATCCTGTACTAATGTCCCCCTTTCATGGTTTATATGTCCACCATATGTCAGATATTTAGACAAGCATGCTTCTTGTCCAGCTGCACTGCATAATGTATTGTCTACTTATTTGCTAAAAAAAAATCAACTCGCTCTTTCAGGACCTTTTTGCACAATCCCCTCAGATCTTGGGTCCTCTTCCCTCCTGCACCTCAAGTTCACTTTCCATCTTTGAGCCGGTCACAGAAATTTCCAGGCTCTTCACTTCTTCTACCCTATTGTCTGCACCAGTGACCCTATTCCCTCACATCTCCTCCAATCGCACTCCCCAGCTGTCACTACCTATCTAAGGGTGCTTTCACATCTGCGTTTTTCGTAATTCGCGGCAGATGCGGTGAAAAAACCGCATCTGCCGCGTTTACCGCATAACCGTTCCACTTGCGGCGCGGTTGCGGTTTTTTCTATGCAAAGTATAGGCATACTTGCGGCAGGTGCGGCAAGTGCGGTTTTGCACTTGCGGCAGGTGCGGCCGTGAAAAAAACCGCGGCTTACTGCGGTTTTTTTCGCGGCCGCACCTGCCGCAAGTGCAAAACCGCACTTGCCGCACCTGCCGCAAGTATGCCTATACTTTGCATAGAAAAAACCGCAACCGCGCCGCAAGTGGAACGGTTATGCGGTAAACGCGGCAGATGCGGTTTTTTCACCGCATCTGCCGCGAATTACGAAAAACGCAGATGTGAAAGCACCCTAAAATATTTAACCTCTCTCTTTCTTCACATATATTTCTGTCATTTAAACGAGCCATCTAATCTTCCCTTTATCTCAAAACTCTTAAAACGAGCCCCTTATACTGCCTGACAGCTAAACATGTATTGAAAAAAAGGTCTTTCTAAAGTCCTTTTTTCATATGTAAATTATCTGTTTGACAATTGAATGGGGAGTTAGTTCCCCAGAATAGTCGTCCATCCCTTTGATCGTGATAACATGATTTGGAGAAGTTGTCATCATTGCCAACTCTGCCCATCCCTCACATGCGTGCAGCTTTCTTTACTAACCTAACATCATGGCACCTTGGAAGCTGGTAGACACGTCCCATCTTCAGAGGGGAGCACTGCACATCTACAGAGGTTTTGCCGAATCCGGAAGATCTGGCACTTCCTGCCGCGGAAAAGAAATGCTGCTAGCAAGTGCCGCACATGTCGGATTTGGCAAAACCGCACTTGCCACACCCAACTACGAGCCCCATAGAGAACGAATGGGGCTTGCCGGATCGGTGCCGCAAGTCGGCCATTGCACGGCAGATCCAGCGACATCTGCCGGATCTGCCACGAATTCTAATAATCACAGGCGCAGATGTGAAAGCAGCCTAAGGCTAGGGTCACATTTGAGGGTGACAGTGCCGCTAAAATCTTTGAAAAGCTGCCACAGCGCATAGCGTTAATGCTATGCGCTGCCAGAGAACCGGAGCCCCATAGCAATGCGGTGTTTATCTTAGCAGCAGTCACACACCAAGCTGCATGACGTGCCCTTTAGCTGAGCACACTGGAAAACGTCTGCAGCATTTTCCTGTGCGCTTAGCTAAAGGGCATGTCATGCAGCTTGGTGTGTGACCGCTGCTAAGATAAACACCGCATTCCTATGGGGCTCCGGTTCTCTGGCAGCGCATAGCATTAATGCAATGCGCTGCGGGTGCTTTTCAAAGTTTTTAGCGGCACTATCACCCTCAAATGTGACCCTAGCCTTAGAGAGACAATGACTGATGACCGGATCATGCAATATTCACCTATTGTGTCCCCCCCCCCTTTCTATTTTCTTATAGATTGGAAGCTTGTGGGTAGGGCCCTTACTCTTCTTGTAACATTTGAGCTATGTATTACATTTCACTGGCTGTACATATCCCCGCTTAATTGTAAAGTTTTGCGGAGTATGTTGGCGCTCTTGAAATAAAATAGTTATCTATGCTTGGCTTGGCTTTTTGTGTATGTGTTCTGAATTGAAACAGGAGAGTTAGCCACTGCTAGACACCCTTAGTAGGGGCTTATCTCTTAAGGATTGGGCATGTTACAGGGGTTGAACACTACTAGGATAATCCCTTCTTAATCACAATGTTTCCCTGAAGTAACGTAATAACAGCTATACTTGCCCCTGGTGTCTTCGCCATTACAATGATGTCGGCGCCAGCTCCCTGGAGTAACTGATGTTTGAAGGAAGTCAGAGCTGCAGCTGCTCTCTCACTTTCTTGTCTGGTTTATCACTGGCAATCCCTTTGGCTGCTAATTGACCAAAGGGATTGCATGACAACACTGTCATGTGAGCCCTGGGAGAGCCAGTGTCAAAATCACTGAAGTGATTGAGAAGGGGGTGTCCACAATTTTAAAATCCATCAGCCTGGTAATTTTTTCTGCTACACATAAAATAGTCAACTGCCAGAATCATCTTATTTGTCAGACATTAAGGGCCAAGTCACATGCATAAATTTACTGAACAATATCGTTTAAGTGATCTGCTTTTTTTGATCGCTTAAGCGATATCGTTTGTGCGTCGCTGCGTGTAATCAAACGATTTTTCTTTGAAAAATCGTTTGATTGTTTGATTGCAGATTTGTGAACATGTTCACAAATCTGTCGTTGGTCGGCCAGTGGACACGCAGCATCGCTGCGTGTGACACCGGCAGAGCAACGATGAACAAGCTCCCAGCGCCTCACAGCCTATGCTGGGAGCTTGTATCCATGGTAAACATCAGGTTACTAGCAGCGCCTAGTAACCCGATGTTTACCATGGTTACCAGCGTTCTCGCTGGTCCACATCGTTGGTGAGTCTGCCTGTGTGACAACTCACCAACGATATGAACGATATTGTTAGCGATCGCGCGTGCATGTGATCGCTAACAATATAGTTCAGTAAATTGAACCGTGTGACATGGCCCTGAGATTTATGGCCACTTTACACACACCAACTTATCTGTCCAACTTCTGACCAACTTACTGGTTGCAGTGAAATCATGGACACATTGTTACCTTTGTACACAGCCACAAAATGGAGCAATGTGTCCATGATTTCACTGCAACCAGCAAGTTGGTCAGAAGTTGATCAGATAAGTTGGTGTGTGTAAAGTGGCCCTTATAGTTACCATAAGATGGAGCAATGAAATTAAAATGAAGCCCATTTCTTTTTTTTTCTCTTCATTTTATTTTATGTATTAACATTTTCTCTTCTATATTGTTCATATTTCCAGGTCTCAGAATAATTTGTGCGCCTGCCCTTTAGGCTACCTTGTATCTACTGATTGTATTTCACGCCACGGGAAATCCTGGCAGACATATTAAATGCCGTTTCAGGTTTGGAACAGCTTGTTTATTTTGCTTGTTTTTTTTCCTAAACCAAACCTATTATTGTTGTGTTATGTGGTTGTTATTTCATTATTGTCTAGAGATATAAGAGGATACATTGTACAACTGCGCCTAGTCTCTCTGTGCCATATATCTATCCTGTCAGTAGTCCGTGGCGTCCAAAAAGCATTAACCCAGCAGAAATGCAACGAGTAGTGTCTAATACTTATTTCTTAGTTCCAGCAAGAGAGAGAGGAAAAAAAAAGGAATGCAGAGTATAAAACATTTCACCGAGGCAATCTGTGTAATATGCTATAAAAGACTTGGCCGGGATTCAAAGAAGACATTAAGAAGATCCACTTCATCTATACTTCAGTCAGGGCGAGTGCTGGAAAGTGTCCAAGACTAGGAGCTTGAGTAATAACAATCATGATCAGAAGATTGCCACATTGCTACCGAGCAGCGAGGTTAATTATTGCATAGAAATAAACAAGGCAAAAAGCAAAATGTTAAAAATTCCACAATATTGTTCATGTTTTATTACTTTCTTCCCTCTCGCTCTACCTTGGATATCAACAGTAGCTGAAAAATTATGAGATAGCATCCTTTTCATCTGAGTAGCTTGCAGTAAAATCCATTATCTTCCTTTTGTTTGAATTCAGTTCACATCAGCTTCTCATAGACTATAAAGAGGTTCAATCTGTTCCAGAACAGTAATCACAATCCATTAAACTCAGTTCCCTGTAGCCTTTGTTCCCAGTTACATGTGATACTGTAATTCTGAACAAGCAGACAAGAGACTAGGAATAGAGGAAACCCTGCAATGTATACCTATGTACACTGGGGCTTAATAGCATATCATAGGATCATTATTGATTCCACATTACTGCGGAAAACGGCACCATTATTATGAGCTATATAAGCTGTAGAACGGCTTCCTACGTGTAAATCTTATATCTGTAAAGGAGGAAGACATCTGTCATTTTCTTATCAGAGATCTGTTCAGGTTTGGCAGATTTGTTGCACATTTTCATTGCTGATCCCACAAAATTCAGTACAATACTGGTGTGCTTTCCTTTATACAAAACCCATTTAGACATAGTGGAACAACGTAGGCATGCATCATATCTTCAGATCTGCAATATAGGCCATAATAAATGTTATGGATTTCCTACCAATGTTGACCATCGTTTTGTGACACAAGAAATTATTGCCAAGGATTGTGGTTATATGTATGTCAGAAATTCTTATCTTCATTTTTCTGTATCTCAACATACTCTCCATTAGGCCGGAGTTGCACTGGCGTATGACTCGCCCGAGTGCAATGTGAAAATATCCTACATTGCACTCAACCTAATGTTAGGTAATGAGGCAGCTCAGACATCGAGTTTTTAGGAAAAATCGCAGCATGCAGGAATTGTCTGCGAGTTTCTGATCACTGGCACCCATAAAGGTCTATGGGTGTGAGCGAAAGATCGCACTGCTTTCGGATGTCCTCTTAAGGTACCTTTACACGCAGCAACTTTTCTAGGAATTTCACTGGCAATTTGCTGGTTGCAGTGAAATCATGGACACATTGTTCCATTTGTACACAGCAACAAAATAGAACAATGTGTCCATGATTTCACTGCAACTAGCAAATTGCCAGTGAAATTCCTAGAAAATTTGCCGCGTGTAAAGGTACCCTTAAGGGCAGTGCGATATACGCCAAGACCAAGAATGGATGAGATGGGGAGATTAATCTCTCCTTCTCCTCTGCAGCTGTGATCTGATTGCAGGATCAGTTCACAGTAGATGACACACGGCTCACACTCGTAGCAGAACCTGAGCCGATTGTGAGTAGCATATCGCATCTGATGCTCTCGCATTGGATGTAACACGCCAGTGTGACTCAGACCGGAAGGTAGAAGCATCCTTTATGAAGGTAGAAGCATCCTTTATGAAGGTAGAAACATCCTTTATAAACTAGAAATCATATTGAGCCTGGGCACATCATACTTTGCAAATGGCTTTATGGGGGAACATGGGACAACATACTGTATGAGGGGGCTGTGTGGGACATCATTCTGTGTGAAAGCTTTGCAGGGGACTATACTGCATGGAGGCTATGTGGGGACATCATACAGTGTGGGGACACTGCACTGTTCAAGCAGCTTTGTGGGGACATCATACTTCGAGTGGGGATTCTTTTTGGGGACATACTTTGTAGGGGTGCTGTCATGGCTAGATCTATAATAACAATAAATATGCTTTTTATAGTTGTATTTATTAAATCTTGTTTTAAAAATCCTGAGCTCTGGACATAGGAGCTATGGCACAGATCTGGATGTGCACGCCAGGCTGCAAAGGAGGATCCTGAGACAACCAGATTTCTGGAATCTAATATCTCTGAGTGGACCAAAATAAACATGGAGGGGACCAAGTCACATGAAAACCCACTACGGATAATATCTGAAAACCCCACATCAAAAGGACAGATTACTTTTTTACGCCTTATAACCACTACGGGTAAAAATCAACCAGCAGATAAAGCACCATTGGCGATTATGCAGAGTGAGGGATTTTAAAGGGATCCTCCTTAACAGACTACTCCAATAACCACTGGAAAAGACTGTAAAACTACCATAAGGAATTATACAAATTACCGGCCAAAAACCTGGACTGTGACAGAACATCCAAGGAAAATAATCATACCCGAATCCTTTGACAAGGCTCATCTTCTTCAGAGGACGGTACCTGAAAATCCCTTGCCACTCCTCAGCCTGCATGTCTGGACACCAGACTGACAATTCAGTGGATCATATATTACTAGTGTGATCATCTTTTATCTCCAAAGCCCCTGATGAGCCTCTCATTTGAATTGGAGAGGCGAAACGCGTCGGGCGGGGTATAACACTGACACATGTAGGGTCAGAAACCGATGAGTACCAGATCTATACGACCATAGGACCTCTGACAGGAGTAGAAGTGATAGAAGCACAAAGAGTATACTAGGATAACACCTAACAATGACTTAACTTGACGAGACGATCACGGGTCAATAGGTTTGAGCCTCCAAAGGAGATGGGTTGTTTCCAGGAGGTTTCTCTCCTTAAGACCCAGATACTGAGGTATAGAACAAGTATGTTCATCGCCCATAGAACCAACAGAGGTTCATGTCCGTATAGATGATTGTTTGTCTATTGTATGTTTGGGGGGTGGGGTACACGTTGTAAAAACACTCGCACTGGTTTCACCAATCCACACAGGATTTTTAAAACAAGATTTAATAAATACAACTATAAAAAGCATAGTTATTGTTATTATTGATATAAACTAATATACAGTTAGGGCCAGAAATATTTGGACAGTGACACAAGTTTTGTTATTTTAGCTGTTTACAAAAACATGTTCAGAAATACAATTATATATATAATATGGACTGAAAGTGCACACTCCCAGCTGCAATATGAGAGTTTCCACATCCAAATCGGAGAAAGGGTTTAGGAATCATAGCTCTGTAATGCATAGCCTCCTCTTTTCAAGGGACCAAAAGTAATTGGACAATGGACTCTAAGGGCTGCAATTGACTCTGAAGGCGTCTCCCTCGTTAACCTGTAATCAATGAAGTAGTTAAAAGGTCAGGGGTGGATTCCAGGTGTGTGGTTTTGCATTTGGAAGCTGTTGCTGTGACCAGACAACATGCGGTCAAAGGAACTCTCAATTGAGGTGAAGCAGAACATCCTGAGGCTGAAAAAAAAGAAAAAATCCATCAGAGAGATAGCAGACATGCTTGGAGTAGCAAAATCAACAGTTGGGTACATTCTGAGAAAAAAGGAATTGACTGGTGAGCTTGGGAACTGTAAAAGGCCTGGGCGTCCACGGATGACAACAGTGGTGGATGATCGCCGCATACTTTATTTGGTGAAGAAGAACCCGTTAACAACATCAACTGAAGTCCAGAACACGCTCAGTGAAGTAGGTGTATCTGTCTCTAAGTCAACAGTAAAGAGAAGACTCCATGACAGTAAATACAAAGGGTTCACATCTAGATGCAAACCATTCATCAATTCCAAAAATAGACAGGCCAGAGTTAAATTTGCTGAAAAACACCTCAAGAAGCCAGCTCAGTTCTGGAAAAGTATTCTATGGACAGATGAGACAAAGATCAACCTGTACCAGAATGATGGGAATAAAAAAGTTTGGAGAAGAAAGGGAACGGCACATGATCCAAGGCACACCACATCCTCTGTAAAACATGGTGGAGGCAACGTGATGGCATGGGCATGCATGGCTTTCAATGGCACTGGGTCACTTGTGTTTATTGATGACATAACAGCAGACAAGAGTAGCCGGATGAATTCTGAAGTGTACCGGGATATACTTTCAGCCCAGATTCAGCCAAATGCTGCAAAGTTGATTGGACGGCGCTTCATAGTACAGATGGACAATGACCCCAAGCATACAGCCAAAGCTACCCAGGAGTTCATGAGTGCAAAAAAAGTGGAACATTCTGCAATGGCCAAGTCAATCACCAGATCTTAACCCAATTGAGCATGCATTTCACTTGCTCAAATCCAGACTTAAGACGGAAAGACCCACAAACAAGCAAGACCTGAAGGCTGCGGCTGTAAAGGCCTGGCAAAGCATTAAGAAGGAGGAAACCCAGCGTTTGGTGATGTCCATGGGTTCCAGACTTAAGGCAGTGATTGCCTCCAAAGGATTCGCAACAAAATATTGAAAATAAAAATATTTTGTTTGGGTTATGTTTATTTGTCCAATTACTTTTGACCTCCTAAAATGTGGAGTGTTTGTAAAGAAATGTGTACAATTCCTACATTTTCTATCAGATATTTTTGTTCAACCCTTCAAATTAAACGTTACAATCTGCAATTGAATTCTGTTGTAGAGGTTTCATTTCAAATCCAATGTGGTGGCATGCAGAGCCCAACTCGCGAAAATTGTGTCACTGTCCAAATATTTCTGGCCCTAACTGTAACTATACAATTGTAACTCGGTGATCAAGTGCTGTCATGGCTATCATATTGTGTTGGGAGCTATTGATCAAGGTACAATGGCTGAATAGCAGGAACAGTGTGATTTACTGTTTTATATAAGCGTTATAAAAAATAGTAAATTATATATGGAGATTCAATGCTACAGGTAAGAATACACATTACAATAAGCCCTATGATAACACACATTACCGGTAGCAGTAAATCACCATACTCAATTCTGCTTAATAAAAATTGATAGAATTAATACAAAACAATAATTCTAAGAAGAATTAAGATTTGTCTGTTGATTCGGCCCGACACAAGTCATGGTGTATTTTGTGGCCCTGTGGTAAAATTAACTGCTCATCCATGAATTAGACTGTCAGTCATAACAACTATGTGACTCACCGTAGCCGTGTCTTCACGTCTCGGGCGTTGCTTCTCTCGTCACGGTTCCGCGCCTGAGGCTGTGGGGCCCGGTGATCAGATCAAAAAGGGGGGTTTGAACGGAATGGGTTAATTCTTACTTGTCGTGACGCCACCTACCTGGATCCGGTGAATGCACCTGTGCTGCTTGGGCCTCCGGGGGACATACGGCAGCTAGATGGGATGCTCCCCACAGCAGGAGCCGGAGTCCCCGGGGCCAGGAGTTGTTTTGATGTAATATGGCAGCTCAGGTAGTTACTGAAGATGTAGATTTAAAACAGTTCTAAAGGAAACACAGACACCAGTGTCCTCTGCAACAGGTCTTTTACTGTAACCAGTAAGATGGTACAAGGTATACAGTCAACAGGTAACGGACCGGGTGGTCCAGCAATGACTGGTGTTGGTGTTCCTCTTTTGTCCTAGTTTCTCTAACGGGTTGCTGGGGTTGCCTTAGCGTACCAGGTCAGGGTACTTGGGAGACTTCTAGTGGAGATTCTGACTGTATATAAGCTGCAGAAGGTCCTGTGTCCCAGTGGCAAGTCCCTGCTGGCAAGACAACTTAAATCGCGGCAGTGGTGAGGTGCCTCACAGAAGCGGTTCCGTCACCCTGGTTTGCTGAGCTGCGGTGAACGACTTACTCGCCTCGGAAGCAGTGATCCGGTAGTTGGTGGGCACGGGTATAATTGGACCCGTAGTAGTTGCCCGTGTTCCGGTCTGGGCACCGCTTAATGGCACCAGCCGGTGAGTGGTCTTCAGGGCTGCACGGCACTGTGCAGGGCCCTGCTTCTCCTACGTTACTTCCTTCCAAACTCCTACTCCTCTCCTAAGTTACCCACACACACTACACCTACACTCCTCCCACCAGGACCTGATTGGCCCTATATTCTTTTTTTTTTAGAATTCTTTATTTTTCAATATTAATTACAAAATTTAGAAACAAAGAACAAGTCTCATCATTATAAGTCACATAACAGCATCCAAAAATATAATCAGGTTGGTTAGAGTGTTCAGTATTTCAATACAGCATTGATACTAACTACGGAGGGTAGAACATCCTCTCTTTGTATCAAATCAAATCTAGTGACGCACACCAGGGGCCAGGGTTACTCCCGGTTTAGACAGGCGATTCTTCTCCTTCCTTGTCACGGGTGGACCGCGCCTGCCGGTAGTGGGGCCCGGTGTAGTGCAGATCAAAATTGAGGTCGTCTTACGGGAACAGATTAAAAAGGGGTTTTAATTTGTTTTCTTCGTGACGCCACCTATGAGTAGATTCGGTAAGGGCTACCGACGCTGCGGAACCTCCCGGGGTGATGGACAGCAGCAAGATGTTACGCTCCCCACAGGCTGAGCGGTGATCCCCGGGGGCTGGAGCTGCTCAAGATGTTGTGCGGCAGCTGCGGTTACCTTAAGTTCATGACGGACAGTTCATAAGGAGACACGGACACAGATAGTCTCTGCAACGGTTCTTTACTGTAACCAGCAGGCAGTACATGGCTTACAGTGGTTGAGTAGAAGACCGGGTGGACTTAGCAGTGATAGTGCTCCTCAGAGATCCGCAGTGTACCTCCTCTCTACCTCCTTAGCTTCTCTTGCCAGCGTCGCCCAGGAATACCAGGTCGGGTACGGGGAGGCTGCTTCAATGCCCTATCCATGATGTACGTTCTGGATTCTTTGGGGAGCCTTGGGTCCCTCGGTGGGTACACCGCTGGTTAGACGACTGGAAACTGGCTGGTGGTGGGGTGCTCCTATAAAGCTGCTCCTCCACGGGGCTGGTTCGCGTGACAGAGGTGAACTGCTGCCAGCTTCGGTACCAGTGAACCGGCTGTAAGTTGTGGGCACGGGAGTCTTTTGGGAACCCGTGTAGAAATGCCCATTCCCGGTAGTTAAGGCCTCAGGTGCGGACACCCGACCGGTGACGGCCCAGGGGCCCGCACGGAGTGCGGAGCCCCCGCTCCACTCCAAGTTCTGTGTTCTAGGCTCTAGATCCCAGACTCGACTATACTAGACTATTGTGTGTTCTCTTCACTACCCTAACACTCCACCCACCAGGACCTATGATTGGTCCCCTGTTCTAGGTGTTGTATGTTGGGTTGGATCTCTGAGTTAACTATTTCACTGCTTTGTCTAGAGAATATTGCGGCTGCAATACTCCCTTGTGACGCACTCGTTGCGGGGCGCCACACTCCCCCTTGGTTAAATCAGCTTGTCCCCAAGCGTCAAACTACTCGCATTACAGAGGTTTTTACATTTTTATACATATATGACACACTTTTATTAAAATAGAAAAACAGGTAAAGAAATGCTTTGATGTTATAAGCAAAGAAACAGGTAATCACTTTGTGCGGACCCGGCGGGCGGTCGGCTGTACTTTAACTAGAGTCCAGGCTGTAGCCGCGAGATCACACAGTCAATGATTAACGGTAACAGAGTCATTGATGAAGTTCAAGTTTTAAAGTCACTGGCTCTGAGGGTGATGGCGCACCCGGATAGCGAACCACCCATCTGCACAAGCATAGCGCTCGTAGGTGATTATATCGCCCCGGTATAGGTCGCGATCGGGATGTCCTCTTGGCAAGTTTGACTCAACGTCCCGGCGCCCCACAAACACCTCCTCATTCAAACCCACCTCCCAAGCGAACCCCCACCCGGTATTTAAGTTAAAGGTGGAAATTCTACCTTCACGGCGGAGTTCATCAGTCAGCGGCGGCTGGCGGCGAGCCTCGGCACGGGCCTCCATGTTGGCGCGTTCTCGGGCTTGCCACTCCTCTCGTCGTCTCTGGCGTACATCTCCGTCGTTACGGCTCGGGGTGTAAAGATGAGTAATGGAGCTGGTGGTTTGGCGGGAAGCTTGAACTTGGCGGGCTGTCTGTATCGGAACCCGGTGGAACGGCACAGGGGAAGGTGTCGGCAGTGCACCCGACCAGTGTACCCGAGCTGTGTGCCCGGAAGGAAGTTCCTTGCTGTCTCCCCAAGCGAACCCGGTGTCGAAATCCTCAGCGGTGCTGTGGGTCTCGTCGTCATCCTCTCCGACCTCTTCCTCGATGATCACATCAGGCTGCTCGATGATGAAAGACGTTAAAGCTTGTTCCGTTGTACAACAGAGCGGTGGTGCTGCGGATCCTTCCGTAGGGACGTCCTGTAGGGCTTCCAGGCTGCCTGCCTCTTCATCTGTTTCCGCAGGTAAAGGTGTTTCAATCCCGGTTACCAGGTAGGCCTCTGTGGTTGCAGAGGAGGCCTCCGGTTCAAGGGAGAAACAAGCGACAGTCTCGGTAGTGTGGAAACTAGTCGCGGGTTCCGCAGGTGGAACCTGGTAGAGATCGAGTTCTTCCATGGAGCGTGTTATGAGCCCCGGCTCAAGAACGGAATCGGTTGCGATGTTGGTCGCTGGAACGGGTCGAGTTGCGGCCTCCACCGGAATGACACAGTCTATTGGCTCAGGTGACGGAGCAGGACAGGTGGTAGGCGAGGGTGAGGCGGTCGAGAAGCTGGTGACGTCGTCTGGGCTTGGAGAAGCTGCACCCGGTCGGCTCTGCTGCATCGCATGGTGTAGTCGTCTGCCTAGGGTCGCGCTCCAGCTACGGATCGTCCATTCCACTGTCTCTAGTAACCGCACCCGGAGGTCTTGTAGAGCCTCTAGCCAGAAGTCGGGGCTGCCGTCTATGGTAAGGGCAGGATCCGGACCCGGTTGGCTTATGGCTGCTCTGGCCTCCGCCTCGACCTCCCGCATCAGGTCTTGGAGTCTCATGCTGGCCATTCTTCTTTGGAGGGAAACCACACCCGTTCAACCGGTAAGACGTTCTGGTTGAGCTGGTGAAGATGTCTTCTCTCTCTGTCGGTGTGTCTAGGTATGACACTCCCATCTCCTCTGGGCTTTTGTAGTCCAATCGTGGGAAAAGTCTTTGGGATCCGCCCCCATGGTTGATTCGAGCAATCAGGGCGGACAAAGAGTTTGGCGCCTTTTGTCGTTGGCCCTCCCACAGTGAGGGGGGGGTTGACTCACTCTTGGGCTTCACGTGGCGGCTTCTTGTGGCGGGAACGCCATCTTGGGCGCCATCTTGACCCAATGGTGTAAAGGCGGGAAAGTTCTTTTTAGGACGAACAAAGTCCAATTGTAGACAATAAAGTCCAGTTTAAGCACAACATACCCGTTGGTAACGGGCCTGCTCGTATCCTGTTCGTGACGCCATTTTCTGACGCACACCAGGGGCCAGGGTTACTCCCGGTTTAGACAGGCGATTCTTCTCCTTCCTTGTCACGGGTGGACCGCGCCTGCCGGTAGTGGGGCCCGGTGTAGTGCAGATCAAAATTGAGGTCGTCTTACGGGAACAGATTAAAAAGGGGTTTTAATTTGTTTTCTTCGTGACGCCACCTATGAGTAGATTCGGTAAGGGCTACCGACGCTGCGGAACCTCCCGGGGTGATGGACAGCAGCAAGATGTTACGCTCCCCACAGGCTGAGCGGTGATCCCCGGGGGCTGGAGCTGCTCAAGATGTTGTGCGGCAGCTGCGGTTACCTTAAGTTCATGACGGACAGTTCATAAGGAGACACGGACACAGATAGTCTCTGCAACGGTTCTTTACTGTAACCAGCAGGCAGTACATGGCTTACAGTGGTTGAGTAGAAGACCGGGTGGACTTAGCAGTGATAGTGCTCCTCAGAGATCCGCAGTGTACCTCCTCTCTACCTCCTTAGCTTCTCTTGCCAGCGTCGCCCAGGAATACCAGGTCGGGTACGGGGAGGCTGCTTCAATGCCCTATCCATGATGTACGTTCTGGATTCTTTGGGGAGCCTTGGGTCCCTCGGTGGGTACACCGCTGGTTAGACGACTGGAAACTGGCTGGTGGTGGGGTGCTCCTATAAAGCTGCTCCTCCACGGGGCTGGTTCGCGTGACAGAGGTGAACTGCTGCCAGCTTCGGTACCAGTGAACCGGCTGTAAGTTGTGGGCACGGGAGTCTTTTGGGAACCCGTGTAGAAATGCCCATTCCCGGTAGTTAAGGCCTCAGGTGCGGACACCCGACCGGTGACGGCCCAGGGGCCCGCACGGAGTGCGGAGCCCCCGCTCCACTCCAAGTTCTGTGTTCTAGGCTCTAGATCCCAGACTCGACTATACTAGACTATTGTGTGTTCTCTTCACTACCCTAACACTCCACCCACCAGGACCTATGATTGGTCCCCTGTTCTAGGTGTTGTATGTTGGGTTGGATCTCTGAGTTAACTATTTCACTGCTTTGTCTAGAGAATATTGCGGCTGCAATACTCCCTTGTGACGCACTCGTTGCGGGGCGCCACACTAGCTGTCAGACAGAATAAAGAGACAAGCATTGTAGCTTCTGTATATGTTCCGTCCATTACTACAGGAAGAAAAAATTAAAAATTAAAAAGAAGGGAGAGAAGGTAGAAAGAAGAAAGAAGTGCCAATATGTGAATGGGATGGGTGGGGGGGGTGGGGGATTAAGAGGTAGGGAAGGGTAGAGACGGGAGGTGCAGGGGAACCCTCAATGCTTCCGTGAAGTCAAGTATATACTCAGTAGCACCAGTTCACCCTCGTTTCAATTGAAACAGGCCCATTAGGAGTCTCTGTGAGTCTTATACAGATCAGATTGTTGAAAACTCATCCAGCTAAACCATGTGTTTCTGAATATCTCGTAAGTGTCATGTACAGCAGATGTCAAGTCCTCGAGGAACATGAGATCGTTCACCCTCTCTATCCACATAGCTACAGAAGGACCTGTCTCCTTTTTCCAAAGTATAGGGATACAGGATCTCGCAGCCATAACCAAGAACCTCATCAGCGAGTGTTTATATTTGTGTGGGGGGATCCTGCAGTGGTGCAACATGAAGAGACCTGGACCTAGATCATCGGTGCACTCCGTAACCGTCCGTATGATCTTTGTCACCTCTGACCAAAATGATTGGAGTTTCCTGCACTCCAGAACATGTGAAGTAGCGTACCATTCGCCTCGCCACACCTCCAGCACTTCGGATCCACAGAAGGGAAAAATCTGTGCAGATGAGCCGGGACTCTATACCATCTCGTCAATAATTTATAATTTGCCTCCTGCAGTCTCGAACTCACTGATGTGGCCCTATATTCTAAGTGGTGCATGGTGTTTCGGAGCTCTGAGGTTAACCATGTCATTACTAGGGCAGAGAATATTGCATTTTCAGTATGGGATGCAATACCCTCCTGTGACGCACTCGTTGCGGGGCGCCACATATGAACTGTCAGATCTAGATGAAGTCTTCTAATGCAGAATCTTATGGACTGTGCTCAGACATCATGTCAGAGCCTGTAGTGGCTAAACAAGACAATCATTGAGTTGACTGGTGTGACAGTGTGAACTTGCACAGTAGTGTTTAATCACCAGTAGTTGGCAGTTGTATTTTTTAAACCACATTTTTTTTTATTGCCCACAATTACCTTTTCTCAGAGTATGTCTAGAAAACTCTCCCATAGAAGTCAATAAACATTTCAAGCTTGCAGATTCCTATATAACCAAAGCCTAAGGGCTCATTCACACAGAGTGTTTGTGCTCCGTTTTTGTTGACCATTTTTGGTGTAGTTTCTGCTGCAAAAATGGATTCTTTTTTATGCAGAAAAGTATCACAAATGCATCATCCATTTGTGTTGCTTTATTGCTCCATTTTTGGGGGACACAGGCAGAGACACACACATTTTATACCCTCCCCAGCGAAGTTTTCCTTCTTGGTACTGGCAGGACCTGCAGAGTACTGACAGGACCTGGCCTTAAGTGACTCAGGCTGAGTCACATGCGCAGGTCCTGTTAGTACCATATCCTCAGGTCTTGCCAATGCCCGGAAGGAACACATCCCGGGACTCACCATGAGATTGCTGGGGAGGGTAAGTAATGGAGCATTGGTGGTGTGTAAAGTGCAGCAGAAGAACGGAGCACAAATTGACGCTCATTATTTTCTGGTTGCGCTTTCTGCACGACAAGCGCAGCAGACAAAAAACGCTAATGTCTGCACAGCAAATTGAAAATCCCGTTCACTTTGCTGGCAGATGCAATTATTGATCTGTATTTGGTGCAGTTTTTTAAAAAACAAAAACAAAACAAAGCTGCACCAAAAACAGATCAAAAACGTCCAGTGTGAAGATAGTCTAACTCTGAATGTTGTTAAAAGGAGTTCATGTAATATAGCTGCAACTAGAATCATCTACAGATAAAAGAATACCATTAAAAAATGAAAATGGAGTAAGGCTAGGGTCAGACTTGCCTCTGCTCCTAGCCGGCAGGATCCGTTGAAAACTTTAAAAATTCTGAGGCAGAGTGCATAGCGTTACCGGCTTGTTACGCTATGCGCCGCCTGTGTATTGATCCCTATGGCAGCCAGAAGCTAAGCGCCACCGGCGGCTCCACTTACAATCCTCGGATATGCACTTTGGCAGAGCGCACAGGAAAACGCTGCAAACCGCATTTCCTGTGCGCTCTGCAAAGCACATATCTGGGAATTGTAAGCGGAGCCGCCGGCGGCGCTTTGCTGCTGGCTGCCATAGGGAGCAATACACAGGCGGCACATAGCGTTACATGCCGGTAACGCTTTGCACTCTGCTTCAGAATTTTTAAGTTTTCAACGGATCCTGCAGGCTAGGGTCGGACACACACACGTCTGACCCTAGCCTAAAAAGAAGTATCTGGTCTTTACTAAAAAAATGTAGATGAAATGTCCAATTGAAAGTTCACATTTGCCTCGATGATAAATGGATACTGAAGGGCCATGGTTCCCAACCTGTTTTACCGTGAGAGTCACATTCAGCTCTGAAGGTACCTTTACACGCCGCGACGGCAGGCTGGATACATCCCGCTACTTCACGTGCACGAGCACGCTCAAACGGTTACAAACAGTCAACGCACCCTCTTTACACGCCGCCACAAGGTGCGCTACGCCACGCTACATCTATAGCTAGCTACATCGCCAGGTGTTTCAAGTAGGCAGCTGTAGCTCATTTACACACCGCTATAACCAGCTACTATGGGCGGACCTGGTGCAGCAGGGCCAGCACATAGGCGTGCCACAATTGTGGATTACGAGCCGTCCGTACGCTGATAGGATGAAGCAATAACATCCTGATTGGGCAGGCAACGCAGGAGGCTGAGTAATACAGCATGCTCGAGCGATTGTGTAGTGTGACTCGTCAGCTCCTTAAATATGCCTCCCTATGCAGCGACTACCAATCGTCATGCAGCAGCTTCCACCAATGATCGCACATGGGGCGCGGTAACACGGAGCCAGGGTCACGCCTTAGCTACATTGCATCTACATCGCAGGCTGTCCCGAGTTCCCTTCCGTTGCCTCTTTACACGCCGATACAGCTCGCTACCATCGGCGTTGTAGCCATCAGTTTTCGAGCAGAGCTAGGAAACAGATGTATCTGTTGCCGGCTGTAGAGTCACGTCTTCAGACGCCGCTACGACGGGCTACATTGGCGCTACAAGCTACATTTGTAACCTGTAGCGGGATGTATCCAGCCTGCAGTCGCGGCGTGTAAAGGTACCATGAGAGATGATTGCGAGACACATCCAGAGTCCTCCCCAAGTTGTGACACTAACAGTACCTTCATACGCCGCAATATCGTCTGGAGATCATAAAGGCGATATGTCGCCCCGGAGCAATTGCCGTGAAATTGCCTCACGGTTGCGGCGTGTGATTGAGGAATTTCGCGGTGATATATCGCCTCTCGCCTGTTGCCTGATTTCTGAACAGTGCTCAGTAATCAGCTGCAATTGGTAAGGCGATATTTCCGTGTCGTGTGATAGGGCGATAGTGATGGAAAGAGTGTTGCCTATGATTTCCCGTAGGCGTGCCTCAGCGTGCTGGAGTCCGCACCCCGTCTGACATGATTGGTGTGGGCTACTGTGTTCCATTGGCTGTCACTTGACACCGCGCCATATTTGAAGAGCTGTCCGTTCAGCACCGCACACATCTTCTGCTACACAACCGTACGCAAACGCAGTGCAATTATGCACACCATAAAAGAGCGCAAGCTATGTCGTCCACGTGAATTAAGCTGCGCTGTGTCGAGTATAGTGCCGCATGGCACCTCAGATGTTGGCCTATACATCGTAGATGTGTGCCATGGGCCATGCATTACAATCACCCTACATGTGTGATTTTGGTGACGCTGATGGGTACATTGGACTGCTCCAACTCCGCGGACGTCTAACTTATTAGCGCCCTCAACCTTGTTTGGCTGCACCAGTGTGCGTGGTGATGTCATCACGTTTCTGTTAGTTCATCCCTGTCTGCCAGGTGCCTGCCCCTCCCCTGCACGTAGTACTAGAGTCATGGCGGTCGCACAGCGCGCTGCCACATGGGGGATGGCAGAACTCCTGATCCTCATTGACCTGTGTGACCGGCATGACTACTGGTGCTAGCAAGTTCACCGCCACCCACGGCTGCACAAGCAGCACATACTGCGCCTAATCCAGCGGGCCCTGCTTCACAAAGTGGGTGTGGAGAGGACCTGCAAGCAAATCATGAAGAAAGTGGCGGACCTGAAACACAAGTCCCCAGGGCGGATTGTGGATATTCGTCCCGGATTACCAGGCTGCGTAGTGAGTATGTGGCAATGCCAGACACTCACATGCCGATCATCATACTCCAAACACTACACAACCATCATGTGTTATTGTGCCATGGCACATAGTGTGACATAAACCACCATGTCGATCTGTCAACAATGTCCATTTGCATGTTGGTCATACTGCAACATGAAGGTGCAGAATACACTCATATGTTTTGATAATGCTGACGGCTATAGTGGTCCTTGACCTGTGTGTGGCCGAACATAGGTGTGTAATGACAGCAAAGTTGACCACAACATAGTAATGGTAATTAAAAGGGCCACATCACACCTGGCAGCACATATGTGTGCACTCTCACACATAGCATTTCACAAGACATTGATCACTATCTGGAAAAGTGACTACAAGCTGACTGCTATGTGTTTCCCCCATGGTTGCACCACCAGATGCTTACTCTCTGCTCTTGTGTTTGGTGTAAAAATCCATCCCATGCTAATCCAAGGGTGTTTTACCTCCCAAATATGTGGTCACTGGTGTTGTGGTCATGTGCAAAAACAGACTGGGCCCTAACCATAGGGTCGCTACAGAACCAAACGTTTTAAGCTACCCTTCACACCATAATGACACTGATACACACACAGTATGTGTTTGCCCTATGTTGTGCTCCTTTTGTTAAAGCGTTGTCTTGTCATTTTTAATATTACAGATGAAGAGGACTCCCTGTTTGTGGAGGGCCGATGGTCCCCTACACCAGTCGGGACCCCCACACCCCCTTCCCCGGAGGACCCAGGAAGTCCCTCACCACCCGGGACACCAGCCTCACCATCCCAGGAGGGTCCAGGAAGTCCCCCAACACCCGGGACCCCAGCCTCACCTTCCCAGGAGGGCCAAGGAAGTCCCTCAACACCTGGGAAACAACCCTTTGGAGCCGGCAGCCCAGGACCCCTGGGACCAAGAAGCCCCGTCCTGTGGCCACATACCCCAAGCCCAGGATCAACCCCCCCAAGCATCTCCAGCACCCGGGCCAGCCCTGGCGTCGTCTGGTCCTCACAACGTGACCTTGACCCGGCTGGTTTTGTGTTTGGTGGTAAGTTTTGGCAAAGGGCTACAAGCTTTGTAATCTACATCTTGGTGTGTGTCCCTGACAGCAGTATGTGAGTCCTGATGCTTTTGTGGTTAACTTTCTTTGTCAACGTGCAAGAGCTCGCGCTTTAGGCTGGGCTTTCAGCCCATCACCATCTCCTGAAGATGGAAACATGGATGGTGCTATACTCCGTAATTGAAATCCTGACCAATGATGTCACCCACTCCCACCTACACATGTCACTGACTAATATCCTTATTTCCCATACAGGTGTACCAACTATTGAGGAGCTGCTGCTGGCTCACCGGGAGGCAGCAGCATATGGAGCGGGCACACCAACAAGGGCAGCAACATCTTACCCGTTTGGGTGCCATGATCCAGGCCCTACTACACCATATCCCCCACAATAATGATTTCATGTTGTCTATGTTGGACCTTTGTTTGTTTTGCCATGTTGGCACCTTTGTTTTTTAGGCCCTGTTGGCCCCTTTTCTTATAGTATCCCACATTGGGAAAGTGAGTATTATGGTTTGCCCAATACTAATCTGCCAAACAAAAATTTAGAAAAAAAATAAAAAAATAAAGGCCTTGCTAACCAAAATACTGTGTGATCCCTTGTCTCACCACAGACAGGGACACCTTTGGGAGGTAACATTGTTTACAACAACACATGGATCCAGAATTTGCGTAGGTATGCAGTGTGACCTGAGAAAGATATTACTATACTGTACCATTTGGACAGGGATGCAGCACTATATTATGTCTACTATATCACACACACAAACATACTGCCGAACCTGACACATATGTGGACGTAGTTATGTGAAAGCAAAATCTGGTTTATTGCCATACAAAATAACTAAAAACATACCACACTTGGTTGTTTGTCAAAGTAAAAAAACAATTGTCCTGTCCGCAATGTAGTGCATTTCCTAGTAGCCTCTTGTTTCTTCGTCCTCTGCTGAATCTGACAATGGCTTCTCCCTCTCATCCCCGTACTCCCACACATTGGGTTGTTGTCTTCATGGGGGATGGGGGGGGATCATGACTTCGGCAACCTCTAGCCATGGGTTGTTGGGGTGCAGGGGGCACTGGTGTTCTTTTCTGCGGGATGGCAATGGAGCCACCCCATCTCTGTGCCCCATCAACGCCCACTTCCAGGACCCGAATGATGGCCCGCTCGGCGATGGCACGTTGTGTTCCCGATCCCACTGGCGGGGGTCCTCTGTCGGTCCAACAGAACAAGTTTGGCCCAGGTACCCAGTGTTGGGTGGGGCAGGCATACGGCGGCGTTGAATGCCTGAGCTGGGCCCTGGGCATGGCCACCCACCACTGCGATCAGGCACCGACTTCCCATGAGATGTAGATTGTTCAGCCGGGCCAGCGGGTGGGTCCTCGACAATGGAGCCAGACTCCCAAGGGGCCTGTAAAGCAAACATAAAAAAAAAAAAATTAACCAAAGTAGCTATGTACTGACATCAAATACCACAACCAACCACCCAGCACAACATTGTGCCTATCTGAGCATGCCAAACAATAAAATGACCAGTAGCAGGGTAAGAAACAGAGATGAAGAACGAAGTAGACCAGTGCTGTGTACTCACCTGATTCTCCAAATTGATATGCCAAGTGAACCAACACAATGTGCCCCAACAGCCACCAGGCAACACACAGAAGAACACACAGAAGTAGAATGGTGAAAGAACAACATGATTGTGCCTTCTACATGTGCAGTAAACCACACATCAATGCTACCAACCAGGTGTGTACATAGGTAGCAAAACACAATTACGCACCTCCTGTGACGGGCCAGGCTCTTGGGAGGTGGCCGAGGATGCTTGTGCAAGGCGCTTGCTGCACCGTGTTCCCCAAGGTGACTCCAGGCCCAGGGTGAAGGTGAGGAGGACATAATACCACAGACGTGGCTTAGGGACCTCCTCAGCTCCAACCCCAGACCGAGCGTCCATCCACTTGTTGTGGGCCTTGGTGTACACGGTGCGCAGGTGCTTGATTTTAGCCACAACCATCCGCACCGTCCAGGTCTTACTTTGGTCGAGCCAGTTGGCCAGCTCGACAAGGTGCCCATAGGCCACATCCCGCGCCGCCTTGTTCTTGTAGCCTGGCAACACCACCCGCCACAGGCGTTCATGGTCCTTGTACATGGCTAGGAGGTCACGCACAAATTCTGGACACGTAGCCATCTGCCAAAAGAAAACATACTGTTGTAGCCAAACACATACATGTACATATCAAGTCACACCCTACTATGTGTGGCCAATACATGTCCAGCACTACCAAGGGCAGGTGGTCTGGTAGTTAGCTTGTGTATGCAGAAGCATTAATGAGCTTTTTATCTGTACACAGATGTGACATGCTGCACATGACACGGGGCGTATGTGGTTTGGCCTTGGCAAAGCAAATTAAAGCTGGATCATGTTGAAATGGCACACATGGCATCCCACACAAAATGTAGACACAGGAAGGACATCTACACATATTTATGTAACGATGTAGTGCTGTTGGTCACATTGTGATGTCATTTGGTGGGAAGGATCATTATGTGTGCAACAGAACACAGAGGTGGTTAACGATGCGTACGCATCGCAAACCACATATCTACATGATGCAACATGAAGCTCCACTGAACACGCCCATACATGTCGCAAAATATGGTTGGAAAGCTGACAATAATAGAGCATAGATGAGAAGCACAATAGCATATCCAAGGACTTACCGTCAGTCCAACAGAGTTGTGTTGATGAGACGCTATTAGGACAAAGCACATTGAAGTCGTAGCATGGGTGGCGGAGCAGCTGGGCCCAATTTTATACACAGCATGACCAATCACAAAGCAGCCCAGGCGTCTAATCAGTAGTCGCACGTGGCAACGCCCAGGCGGCTACGTCAATTAGATGACGCTGATGCTTTGTGATTGGCTGGTTACCACCTAAAAACTGCTAACGACAGTGTTACGGCACGCTTGCTGCCCAGAGTCATTAAGTAAGTACTGATGTTCACACATGATTGTTGATATGGCTGTGTATAGCATTTGATCCTTCTTTGCACTACGGATTGTTATTGTGTACTGTAGCCGACGCCCATGTCCTAGTGTATGTTGGTTGCAATGATGTGTTTGATGGAGCTATTCTGTGTCGCAAAATGGATGGATGGCTTTCGTTGCCACAAAAAACCCTCCTCATTGTCATTCCATTTTGCCTTCACCATACAGGATCATGTAGCAAGGAGGGCTCTGTGGTTAGTGTTGTCGCACATATCAAATGTGTCCACATAGTACTGCCCTTTACCACACTGAATGGAATTCATCTGGCCATACCGAGATGTGGAGTGGCCCATGTGGATTGGAAATGTCTGCCTGTGAAGATCCGGCCTTATCACTACCACAGGGATGTGTGTTGGAAATGATGACTATGCGCTTGTCAGCTGCGTGGGATGATAATTTGTGAGTAGCACATGGCTCTGGTACATTTTGCATGTTCGTTTATTACTTTGTCACTAAGCATCTGTCTGTGTGTTTGAGCTCTGTATTTTCCTAGCCCTTGTGGTCGTACTTATACATTAGGAGCAGCTATATGGGGTTGTGGTAATGAGGTCACAATTTGGACGATGGACATATAGTTGGGGAGGAGGGCCATGGGTGTAGTGCTAACAGGTGTTGTGGTGAGCCAGTGTAATGTTCTTTGTGACCATTGAATGGTGGCAAATATGTATGTGGGTGGTCATATGAGTAGAGTCTGCTCGGATGTGGGTAACTGGCTAGGAGATGTGTAGGGAAGGAGGTAGTGGTGAGGAGGTAGTGGTGACTTTGGATGGCTGAGAACGTGTTCTTTTGATTAAAGTTTATTTTTGTTCCTTTTGCAGGGGTTGGTAGGTGAGATCATCATGGACCCTGATGGAAATGTTATCGTGGCTCTTGCCTTGGTGGAAGAGGACTTGTGGCTGGAGGATAGAGTTGAGAGGTTGCGGGCTCGCAGACCACGGCGTGTGTGGGCTCGGGATTGGCTTTGGCAACGGGACGACCTTGGTCACATGCGCCTGTTGCATTAGCTGGAGGATACTAGTCCACATGATTTCAGGAACTATCTCCGTATGTCCGAGGACTCTTT
Source organism: Allobates femoralis (assembly GCA_033576535.1). Classification (NCBI taxonomy): domain Eukaryota; kingdom Metazoa; phylum Chordata; class Amphibia; order Anura; family Aromobatidae; genus Allobates; species Allobates femoralis. The sequence goes on from JARQOC010000003.1 coordinate 777,652,455, forward strand.
CACATTCCTCTTGGAACGCATTACGCCATTGATAGCCCAAGAGGACACTTTGATGTGTCGAGCTTTGCCACCTGAGGAGCGTTTGGCTGTAACTTTGGGGTTCCTGGCAACAGGTCGTTCAAGGACAGACCTGCAATTCATTGCAGCTGTCTCAGGGCCACTGCTGAGCCGCCTGATCCCCGAGACGTGTGAAGGCATCGTGAGTTGTCTGCTGCCATCCTACATGCAGTTTCCAACAACCCCCGCTGCATGGATGGATGTTGCCAGAGGTTTTGAGAAACGATGGCAATTTCCAAACTGCGGCGGCGCTTTAGATGGTAAGCACGTGAGGATCACAAAACCACCCAACACGGGGTCCTTGTATTATAATTACAAAGGACATTTTAGCGTGATCCTCATGGCTCTGGTGGATGCTCACTATGACCACCTGTACGTGGACGTTGGCATGAACGGCCAGGTCTCAGATGGTGGTGTGTTTGCACACTGCTCCTTGGCCCAAAACCTAAGGAGAGGTGGTCTGCACTTGCCCTCAAATGATGAGACAACCAGTCATCTCAACTTTGCATTTGTGGGGGATGAAGCCTTCCCACTTCAGGCTCAACTACTACGGCCATATCCCCAGAGGACACTTACTTCTGAGCAGCGCATTTTCAATTACCGGCTATCCCAGGCTCCCGGTGTTGTTGAAAATGTGTTTGGGAGCATGGCCAATAGATTCTGCGTATTTCATATGCCTTTGCATATGAAACTGGAATCTATTGATGTGGTAGTGCTGGCCTGCTGTGTGCTGCATAACTGTTGCGTCCATGCGGCATGGCGCCTCCATTGCACGCTCTACTGTCCCCCCTGCCCGCTTACCTATTGCTCCGTCACCGGCCCTGGTCCGAGGATTCAGGGTTCCAGCCGGCCGGCGACGGCCCCAGGGCTCCAGAGTACATTGCCGCTTGTCAAGGGGCCAGGGTTCGGCTTCCAGGCTGCTGCATCGTCCTCCTGGGGCTTCTGCTGTCTCACTTCCTCCCTGAGCTCTCAGTAGGGGGCGGGCGCGTGCTCTCAGCCACTCTTATAGGGCCAGGGTTCCAGTCTGCCCTGCCCCACCTCTCAGCCAATCACTGAGAGGCTGTGGGGATATAAGGTCCTCATTCACTTCTGAACATTGCCTGGGCAACTTCTACCTTCTTGAAGTTGCTAGTCCAGGTCTCCTGTTTTGTGATTTTCCTTACCCTTGTTTTGTTCTCTTGCAGTTGGATTCCTCCGTGCCTGTTCCCTGCTGCCCTCCGTGTTTCCTGGTTTTCCCAAAGGACCCCATTCTGCACCTCCGTGTCCCCCTGCTGTTGGTTCCTTCCCTGGGGTCGGTTCAACATGGGTGTCCGCCTCTCTTGGGCCCCCCTTAGCCTCGTCCAGGAGAAATCCCTGTATAGGGGTCACTCTTGCTGGACTCCTTTGGAGGTGTTTCCGGTGAGGTGGCCCTGTGGCCTTCCCTTGGGGTGTTTTGCCCACTGCTGTTATTGTGTGCAAATAAATCTTTGAAAATTACCTTCCTTGTCTGGTTCTCTCACTCATCCTGGTATCAGCATCCGCATTGCCTGCGGTCCAGTGGGTCCTCACATCAGATCCGTCTGTAGAGCGTGACAATAACTTCCTGCATCGTAGGGATCGGTCATCATACACGCCAGTAAGTTATGTGGATTCTGTGGACCCCACTACAGGGGAGATCCATCCCGGGGATTGGCATGCTGCCGACCATGGTGTGGCGCCACTCCAGCCGCTGAGCAACGGTCTGAGTCAGCAGGATGCCAGGAACAGTAGAGATGCATACTGCTCCTACATTAATGGCCCTGGGGCAGTGGCTTGGCAGCATCAGCAGGTGTAGGGTGTCTGGTGTTGTGAGGCATCAACATGAGGAGTGGCTGCACCATGACGAATATGTTTTTATTTTGGTTTTGGTTTTGGGGTGTTTACACATTAGTTAGTTAGTTTTGAGGTTTTTGTTTCACTACTCTGCAATGTTTGTGTATGGCCATTCTGTTTCTGCTTTTTTTATTTGTGTCATGTTGGCACTTGTGTTCAAAATGTTTTGCGTGTGTTGTTTGCCTTGTAATTTTCGTGCACAAAGACTTTCTTTAAAAGGCAAAAAGAAACCAAAATCCTGTGTCTGTTGTTACTTTTGAATACAGGGCAGGTGCACATAGCTTTATGCTGTGCACAGAGGTATGTGATACGTTAAATGGTATTGATGGGTCTGTGCAGCATTGTGTGCTAATGTCCAGTACACAGGTCCAGCCCTTTGACCCACACTATATGCTGTAACTGTGTGTACATGTCCATTATGATGTGTTTGGCCACATGGGAACGTGTCCAGACACATGGAGAATGCAATGGTGTTTGTGGGGGATGTAGGTACACTTCAGTACACACACTCAAAGATGTGTGCACACACATAGTTCAGCCATAGCAGCTCTACCATGGCGTGGACCAATGCAGGTACATATGTCCATAGTGTTGTTTGTAGCTTACCACAATCACCTACAGACGCACACCTAGCCATTGTTACTGTCATCCACTGTAATTCACAAGACCGCTCCTGTGCGACACTTTTGCGGCTCGGAAATGTGTTGCACGAGCCATAATTGAAGACCCAAGTGTGTATTTGTGCCAAATTCCGATGGCATCATGTATTAGCCAGCCTTCCAGAGCAGGCTGACCAATCGTAACGCTGTTGCGTTGTCCAATGAGCGTGTATGGGGCGCGGTGTAAACTATTGGGGCACGCCTATCTCCTCGCCGCGCTGAACATGTACGCCCACATTGCCTTTGGAATTGCGGCGTGTGAAGCGGCGATGGAATTAGGCAGGATTGCTTCCGCTTTAGGTGAGGCGATTTCCGGAGCGACACATCGCCTTACTTTCAGGGCGAAATTGCGTCGTGTGATGCTGCCATCGGCGATCTGAGGCGACCATGAAAAACGTGCACGCGCATGTTAGATCGCCTCATATCGCCAGGCGATATTGCAGCGTGTGAAGGTACCGTCAGAGTCCCCTTTACGAGTATAACAGCCAAAAAGTCCCCACAGTGATCACACTGATGTAGTATGCTTACATCCAAGGGTTCTCACCATACCCTTATTTGGTTTCTTCCATCAGGCTCTACCACCGCACTACTGCTTCAAGCAACCCTCCAACTGGCAGTTTCTTCCTATCTTCAGCTTACCATACTAGATCTGCTCTTCTGTGTGAGGCTACTCACATAATTCACCATCTCAAGGAAAACATAAATCCAAGTACTATAGAATAGGTGATTTTTATTGTTGATACATTTCCGAGAATATGTTCTCTTTTTCAGAAGAAAAATCACAAATATTATTTTTTAAGAAGAACGTATTCTTGGAAGCGCATCAACAATAAAAATCACCTTTTCTATAGTACTTGTATTTACGTTTTCTATGTGATAGTGCGTTTTTTCTTCTATCTGCATTGCTGTAGCCACCACATAAGCGTCTGATAGTAGTTGTGGCTTCTCACAACTACCCCAGGTGAACCTGTTTCTTTTTCCCCTAGTGGGATCTGTCTTTATTCACAGATAAATATCCGGATAATATCCGATCTGTGCTTCTTTGTTTTCTTTCTTTATAAATCACTTTCTGGAGGCCCGCTCTTCTAAGCAGTTTGTTAAACATGGTGCTAAGCCAAAGAGCTGACATACAGCCGCAAGTCACACAACTTTGGACCCACTAGTCAAAGGTTGGGTTTTGACTCTCTGGTAGCTACATGGAGATGTACAGGCATAGGGTTTAATATACTGACTCGCCCGGGGGTTTGTGGTACTCAGAGCCTGTCACCGGTGGTCGGTGCCCGGGACCGTGGCCCTGGTGGTTGCTGAAAAGTATTGAAATGAAAATAATAAAAATGTATTGTGACGCCACCTGCAGTTTCTGATGATGACCCCAGCGTTACTCCAGACCTCTGGGGATGGTGTTATTGAAGCCGGTTGGTCTTGCTCCCTGCAGGTAGAGCAGTGTCTCCAGGGCAGTGATGCTGTATTAATTGGAAGGTGACTCTGCAGGTGAGAAACCGTGGCCCTGGTAGTCGCTGAAAAGTGTTGAAATTAAAATAATAAAAATGCATCGTGACGCCATCTCCAGTTTCTGATGATGACCCCCGCGCTACTCCAGACCTCTGGGGAAGGTGTTATTGTAGCCGGTTGGTCTTGCTCCCTGCAGGTAGAGCAGTGTCCCCAGGGCAGTGATGCTGTATTAATTGGAAGGCGGCTCTGCAGGTGAGAAGCTGTCTGATCCCTCACAGCGAGGAAGAAC
>JARQOC010000003.1:777656862-777814596 GCA_033576535.1 Allobates femoralis
GAGGAAGAACGACAGACCACACGTATCTGAGTCTCTGTACGGGTTTACTGGTCACTTTCAAGTTCAACAACAGGTCTATAGGCCTGGTTAGTGACCAAAGAATGGGGTGTTCTTCTGTGGTTCTCAAGATGTTTCTCTCGGTTTCACCCTCTGTCCTTCCTAGTATTGAAGTCTGGCCTGTGTGGAGCCCGACCTGACCTCTTGCTCTCTCCTCTGTAACTCTACGCTCGTGTAGGAATCTTCTCCGGATTGCTGCACCTCTGGGGATTTTCCGCGGGTCCTGGCTCCTTGTTTGGCTTCTGTTACAGGTGACCAGGAGGCTGAAGACTCCTCGGTCTGACCAGTGTTGGCGACTCAGAGTTAGGCTTGCTTGGAGCCGGTACTCCACTCCCTGGACTGGGATCCTCCCAGACCAGTAGGTAGAACGGTCTGATGCCGGGTGTTAGCACCCACCCTCAGGCTCCCCTTTCTCATCTGGGTCACCGCTCTTTCTGTTTGCCCTCCCTGTATGTCCCCTGAAGGGTCCTTCTCGACCTCACTTCTACTACACTAAACTCTTCTCTGCTCCTGCTCTCCACTACCCACCTATATAACCTCCCACTGGGACCGGTTTACCCTGGTAATTAGTTTAACCAATTGGCCCCCTGAGCTTGGGGTGTGGATGCGGGATGAAAGCCACATACGAACCTCCCCCTTCACTGGCCACTGGGATACCGCACACGCTGGTCTGGGTGCCGTACCCCTTTGTGGTGCTCCGACCAGTGGGGTGCCACAATACAAACAGGGAAAGTTTATTATTCATCATAAACCTTTAGCGAAAAAAAAAACTGTCTTCAGCCCAAAGGAAAAACAAAACAGTCCTTTATATTTGGGTAACGCAAAATAGATCAAACAGTCTCACCAACTTGCTGTCACAGGCACCTATTAGTCTCTGACATGGATTATCCACCATGAACCATCTGTGTTCAGTTTGAACACATCTCCCACCTTCTGAGCTAACCCTGCTACCTGGTATTAGGTCTGTAAGACCCAGACTTGAGTATGGGGGTGACCTTTCCCACCCAAGCTCTTTTTATTGCTCCTAAACCCTGGACCCAAAATCCAGTCTAGATAAAACCATCTCAGTCACCTATTGTTTCTGGTGTAGTTACACTTAGGATTTACATCACTGAGGCCATCCACCTTGGTGACACATACCTGCCATTCAGGGCCTTACCAATTGCTTTCTTACCTAAAAGAGTAATAATTATACTAACATCAAGTGATCTGCTGCATAGGTATGTACAGATGTGTTGTCTGTTGCTGGATCACAAGGATTCTGTGTAAATTGGTCCTGTTATCATATCAGAATTTTGTTCAGTAAAGTGTTCTCTGGTCCTAATGTGAGACAGTTGTAATGGCAACAATGAACGCCAACCATGTCCATTCACCTGGACAATGTGGAAGCTACTCCGATTCGCAGGTCCCAAGAATGCTGTTGTCTTTCACCCCATACAGGAATTCATCCTTCTTTGCTGGGGCCCCTGTGTGACATTCATGCAGGGTTGCCAACTATCCAGAAATTCCTGGACAGTCTCTAAGAATATAGCACTTTTTCTGTGATTTTTTTTTGAACTTGGAAAAACTTCAGATTATTATAACTGTAATTATCAGTATTTTAGATTTATGGGCTGTAGACATGTATCACTTATAATCTTAATGATTTATTATAGTTTTACAATATGTCCATTAAAAATACGGTCTGTATGTGATTTTTTAAAAAGCGGTCCAAAAACAGTTAAAATAAATCAAGCTGGCAACACTGTATCCATGGTGTAAGTGCTGACCAGTGGATCGAGTTTAGAGTAGAGTGGTCAGAAAGCAAGGTTCAAGTCTACAGGGGAAGGTAAAGAAATGACAGGCAAATGCATAGATTTGAACATCCAGGAATAAGAGTGGCACTCATCCAGGTAAAAGATACAGATTTATTCAAGCTTTGTTTAAAAGCAGTCACAAAGTAACATCGTGTTCAGGGGAAAGGGCGTGCAAAGAAGGGGTGAGGGCTACAGCTGTTTCGTGCATGTCTGCACTTCTACAGGTTCAGACCTGTAGAAGTGCAGTTGCGCAAGACAGCTGTGATGCTCCTTGCACGCCATCTCCCCTGAACATAATGTTAATTTGTGCCTGCTTTTAAAGGGAACCTGTCACCTAATTTTAAGCCCCTACACTATCTCTAGCTGTCCCTACACCTTCCTAGCAGCTCCCTATCTCTCCCTTTCTTATCTAAAGTCTCCCTATGAAAGAAGTGTAAAATAAGATAAAACTTACTGCAGTCCCCGTAGTTAGGGGACTGGGTAGGCGTGGCCACGCTTCCACAGCACTCCTCCATGCTGTAATGCACGCCCCGCTGGGCGGCATTATTCAGGGCCCTCTCTGCCCCCATGTCTTTGTAATCTGCCGCCGTGTTTGTAGTTCTAAGCACCGGCCGGACGTCACTTCCAGCGCGGTGCATTATGGGGCCGGTCACGTGATCGGCCCTAGTGCATTATGGGGCCGATCACGTGACCGGCCCGGCTCTGCGCATGCGCAATGCGCTTACTGAAGCCGGGCCGGTCACGTGATCGGCCCCATAATGCACTAGGGCCGATCACGTGACCGGCCCCATAATGCACCGCGCCGGAAGTGACGTCCGGCCGGTGCTTAGAACTTCAAACATGGCGGCAGATTACAAAGACATGGGGGCAGAGAGGGCCCTGAATAATGCCGCCCAGCGGGGCGTGCATTACAGCATGGAGGAGTGCTGTGGAAGCGTGGCCACGCCTACCCAGTCCCCTAACTACGGGGACTGCAGTAAGTTTTATCTTATTTTACACTTCTTTCATAGGGAGACTTTAGATAAGAAAGGGAGAGATAGGGAGCTGCTAGGAAGGTGTAGGGACAGCTAGAGATAGTGTAGGGGCTTAAAATTAGGTGACAGGTTCCCTTTAAACAAAGCTTGAATAAATTTGTAACTTTTAACTGGATAAGTGCCACTCTTCTTTCTGGATGTTCACAAGGCTTCCTTTTCCTTGAGACTTTCAATGTGCACCACCCGTGCTCTCTTTGCATACAGCGTCCTTCCAGAGGATCCACCTAATGGTATGTCCTAACACTACCTCTTGGTTGCTTATGCTGGTGGTGCCATCGTTGGCCTGATTCTGTTGTTTGTTAAATGCATGGATTTGACTTTCCAAAGGCAAGGCCAACAGTGCCAAGCCAGCGGTTACAAGGATTTTCCAGTTTTAGAAAACCCCTATTCCCCAACTTATTTGTCATAAAAAAATCAAACTGGGCTTACTCACCATCCCGGGTCCAGTGCGGAATCTCTGCCACTATTACTGGTGTTTGTTATTGTTTGTGGCACTGACACTGTATATCTCCACCGGCTGCCATATCTGTATTTCTATTGATGCACTGACCGTCTCTAACAAGTGGACAATACGTTGTACCCTATTTACATGTAAGAATAAAGTCAATAGCTGGTTGCATGTGGGGGGGGGACTTCTCTATGTATTTTATTTTTTGATGGAAACTTGCGTTTTGTAGTCTGTTCACAACCTTGTTGACATCAGTACTCATTTTGATGAACAATAGACTTGAATACTTGTAGATGTGTTAATAGAGCAGCACAGGCCAGTGTGACCCAGACCTTTATCTGTTCTTCAAATTGTAGAATAAAACACTTTATATAAAAAAAATGACATATAATGGGGGCATTTCCAGTGGAATAGTTCAGTTATGGAGTGAAACCATGCAGTTAGGCTGCCTTCAGATTTGCAGATGCCTCCGCAGCGTTTTGCGGAGGCATCTGCAAGCATCTGCATGCAGACCGCGGCCCCTATGTTTATAATGGAGCGCACGGCGGTCTGCAGATGCTTGCAGACCGCCGTGCGCACCCATTCACTTCTATATGTGATCTGTGCGCAGGCGGATGCCTGCGCACAAATCACACACTTTCGCCCGCACCAGGGACGCAATATGTCACGTCCCTGGTGCGGAGAGAGTGTGTGATCTGTACGCAGGCATCCGCCTGTGCACAGATCACATATAGGAGTGAATGGGTGCGCACGGCGGTCTGCAAGCATCTGCAGACCACCGTGCGCTCCATTATAAACATAGGGGCCGCCGTCTGCATGCAGATGCTTGCAGATGCCTCCGCAAAACGCTGCGGAGGCATCTGCAAATCTGAAGGCAGCCTTATTATCTCGTTTTGTCCAGTATCTAAAATGTCCTTTTTATATTTCTTTAAACCCTAATGACTTTTGTAATTAGCTCTGTTATACAATACCCGACACCTCTGCCTATCTAGCTATAATCCCTAAATGTCTTGGTTTTTTTGCTTCACTTCCTGTGATGTTTTACTTGAGAAGAATTTCAGGAAGTGAAGTAACACAACCCCAAAACATTTAGAGATGATCTAGATAGGGATACATGTAGTGTATTGTACGATAAAGTGAATTGTAGTTAAAGTGTAAATATAGACCTTTAGAAAGGTTATTTTGGGTACCAGAGCACCCTTTAAATCTCATTTTTTTTATAAATCTGCTGTTCTACTGAGTAACTGTAAGATACTAGGGTGCAAAGATAGGAGACCAAGAAAATGAAATTGACTAAGAATGAAATAACCCTTTTTTATTTGAAAAGTAAAAAAGATCCAGTGCAATTATGTAAATTTGACACAATTTTTCAGTCTTGCTACATCTGTCCTATTGTGTTGACTAACATTAGTCCTTATCTTTATTGGGGGCTAACAACATAAGGATCCGTTGCCAGTAGCATAAAATGGTCATGGTCGCTCAGTGGTTAGCTCTGCAGCCTTGCAGTGTTGGGGTTCTGGGTTCAAATCCCACCAAGGACACCTGGAAGGAGTTTGTATGTTCTCCCCGTGTTTGTGTGGGTTTCCTCCGGGTTTTCCGGTTTCTTCCCATACTTCAAAGACATAGTGATAGGATGTATAGAAATGCTGATGTATGTAAAGTGCTGTGGAATTAATAGTGGTAAGTGAATAAATATTATTATCACTTACAGAAGCAAATGGCAATAAACAACACACTGCGTGATCTGTAACACTGTAGATCGTTTAGTGCACATAGACCGCAGCTGATCTTGGCCATGCATTCATGTTTACACAGTACGATACCTTGTCAAGGACAACGATCTATACAATAGACCATTTCACCCAATGAGCGTGTGTTTGGATATTCATCAAGCAATCGGCAGCCTGAGTTCTCTGAAAGACTATTGCGAAGGACGTTGGAATACTTGTTCTCTATGATTCAGAGTAAAGGCGGACATTGATGCCTGTGTTCTAGGGGCCAATTTCTTTATCTCATTAACCTTTGAGCAGTTTTTGGAACAGATCTTAGGTACATAGTCTTTTACACTGTCTCATTTATAATAAAATATTGCAGACAAAAACTATTTTCCTTATTATCCAGCCAAAAGTGTGTCTGATTTTTTTTATGGATACATTCAAGACCAGGTACATTCAGATATTTTTACAGGAAGACTTAGAATTTGAACAACCAGAGCTTAATTTATTAATGATCTTTGTGTACAGCCAATATTTTATTTGAGAAATTGCACATCCTGTGCTGAATCACGAGCATCGTGACTCAGACAGACTTCATCATTACAAATATCTGTGCTTGACACAGGGGTTTCTTTGTGTATATATGGAAAGACCCAACAGTCAAGCAGGGTTGGACGTGGAGGAGCTGGTGGGGTCCTAACCCTCACCCCTGTAACCGGTCATCTCAATAATGCTGTTCCTGGCTCCCTGTTCAAAGTATGTTCTCTAAAAAGCTGCAGCATTTCAGAGTGAACCATAGATGTTTTGTTGATTGCTCTCAGTGTGAGAAACAAGATAAAAATCTTGTGGTTGTGATACCTTTTATGTTTTTAATGATGGATCCTGTCTCTGATTTCTGCAGCCCACTGTTTCGACAACATGAATTAACTGACCGGTTCCCTTTAAAGTCACTTGAACTGAAAGCAACTTCAAATCTCAGAGAGAGAGAAGAATTTGGGAATACAAATTCATAACGATCTTTGACACATTCAAAACAGAATTAAAAAGGACCTGTCACCCCCCTGCTGCATGGCAAAGTAAATGCAGCATAACTTCTGCATTCAGGGAAGGGGTCTCCCATGGCTTTAGGCCCCCCTGTACCCCGAGAAATAGACTTTAGAAACATTAAAGATAACTAGTCTAATGGGTGGGATCTTATTACCAGTTCTTCGGCGCTGGCACAGTCCTCCAGTCTCCTCCGTGTTTGTTCCTCCCCCTCTATGTCTCTGCCACCACCTCCTGCTCTGCCCTCCGCTTCTCTGCACTGTCAATCACGCTGGCAACACAAAGCGGCCTTGTGTAAAGTCAGCAGCAGAGTCCACCCTGCTGTCTGCTTTATTCAAACAGCAGGGCGGGAATCTGGCGCCAGATTCCCGCCCTGCTGTTTGAATAAAGGGTAAAGCAGGGCGGACTCCGCTGCTGACTTTACACAAGGCCGCTTTGTGTTGCCAGCGTGATTGACAGTGCAGAGAAGCGGAGGGCAGAGCAGGAGGTGGTGGCAGAGACATAGAGGGGGAGGAACAAACACGGAGGAGACTGGAGGACTGTGCCAGCGCCGAAGAACTGGTAATAAGATCCCACCCATTAGACTAGTTATCTTTAATGTTTCTAAAGCCTATTTCTCGGGGTACAAGGGTCTAGAACTATGGGAACCTCTTCCCTGAATGCAGCAGTCATGCTGTATTCAGTGCTGCATTTAGTTTGCCATGCAGCAGGGGGGTGACAGGTCCTCTTTAAATGTTTCAAATGGATTCATGCATTTTTATATGAAATAAAAGGGCACTTGGGGATATCACATCTTGCATCAGACTCAAGTTAGAAGACAATGAACTTTTGACACTTCTTATGTGAACTGGCTCACTTCAATTCATGGTCCTCTGAGGAATTTTCAGGTGTCCACAGGCCACTAATCATAGAACAATAATACAATCTGTTCCTCTTATCTTAGAATTTTGACTTTACTTTACCAGCTCCTCTCACCCTCCCTAGCCTGACTTTACTTTACGTCACCTGTCATTTACTACATTATCTAACACTGCTTATGTATATATGTATGTGTCTTCAGAATTTGTGTCATTATCAGCCTGACGAGGGGCCACAGTGTCCCGAAAGCTTGCTATGCTTACAATCTTTTCAGTTAGCCATTAAAAGGTATCAACCACTGAGGACTCTCAGATTCTGATATTTTTCTATCTACCGGCTAACACAGTTCAAACATTCTCTACCATAACAAAACAGACGTTCTGCAGACATCTCTCTGTTACATATATCACTGGTAACAAGCGCATTTCACTGTCTGCATTGATTGACGTCTTTGCTTCTTGTCTCTGAACCTTTATGACTGATGATTCAAGTACAAAAACATTGTAAAAAACAGCATGTCTGTCAAGTCATATGATGCTGATGTTAATGAGTAACCATTGTATTCATTTTTAATTCAGAAATCAATACAACTACTAAAACAAAATCAACTGTGTAATATATCTTATCAGAGATATCTACCTACAGTGGTGTGAAAAAGTGTTTGCCCCTTCCTAATTTCTTATTCTTCTGCATGTTTGCCACACTTAGGCCCCTTTCACATCAGCATTTTTCGCTGATTGCGGCAGACCCAGCAGATTTACTGCATCTAACGGCGGCACCTGCAAAACACTTGCGGCAAGCCCCATGCATTGTCTATGGGGCTTGCGGCAAGTGCGGTATTGCTGCGATCCGGCACTTGCGGCAGTTGCGGGCGCGAAAAAAACACAGTCTGCTGCGTTTTTCTTCACGGCCGCAACTGCCGCAAGTGGTAAGCTGTGTTCCATTTCCCTAGCCACACCCAGCCCTGATTACTGCCACACATGTTCTGTTGAGGATGGAGAGACATGAAATGTCTCTATAGGGTTAAAAATATCACAGCTTTTCCCTAAAATATATAAATTGTGATTTAGAGATGTCATGTCGTCTGTCATACACTAGATGGCGCCCACATACCATAGTACACCTGAGACCTAAGCCAACCCATTAAGGGAGGAATTTAGATATTAGAATAATTTGATAAGAATTGAACAAATAGGAGATGATCACTTTGTAGAAAGTTCTAGAATAATAACACCCCTTTTTGCTTTCTGTATAAAAATGTGTGTTTCAATAAACGCTTGCGCAGTGTTTAATCTCATTTGGCGTAGGCATGAGTAAGGCTTGAGACGGCTCTGGTGTCCGTATCATTTACTTGCGGCGTGCAGACGTGCACACTTGCCTGTATGATTAGGAATGGCTGATGGACTTGTGATAGAACTGATGAAGGTCTCAGTTCAAAGGTATCACTTTCCTCAGTTAAGGTCAGTGTTCATGACTCCACCATAAGGATGTTCTCACATCTGCTTTTTTTTCACGCTGTGGATCTCAGTGACAAAAGTATCAGAATGTCATGCAGATGTCATGCGTATGACATTCCAGTGTGCAGTTTTCCCCATACATAGCATCCTTATGATGTTTTTTGATGCGCTGCCTAGATACCCGGTGTTTATCTTAGTTACCAGCGTTCTTCCTGCTTAGCGCAGCCTGTTAGCAGGGAGGGCGCTGGTAACTATGATAAACACCGGGTATCTAGGCAGTGCGCGCTGCCTAGATACCTGCTGTTTATCATAGTTACCAGCAATGTGGAGGTGGCTCCCTGGTCCCTGAGGAGATCTGCCTGTTTGACAGCTCCCCAGTGACCAGGTAATGATGCACCAACGATCCCTACAGGATCGTTATCATTGTCGGGATTGCTGGTGCATCGTTGTGTGTGATGGGAGCTTAAGAATAATAGACAGATAGATAGATAAATAGATAGATAGGATAGATAGATGCTAGAATAGTTAGATTGGGTTTATCAGTCTTCCACTGCTGCTTCTGGGGCTGCCCATTAAGCTTCATGCATATTCACTGCCTACTTCAAGAACATTTACTAAAAAATCTATTGAAAAGGGCATCCTAATTGGAAAGACAGTAATTTTGCCTTCATCTTTTGAAGGAATTCTAAGAAATATGCAACAGCGCTACCAAGATGCAATATGTATAGTAACAAAGTATGGTCAACCACATCTGTTTGTGAAATTACATAATATTTAGAACAGTGCCAATGTGTATAACACAGGTCAGATTTGGTGGCACATGTTTTTAAAATTAAACTCAATTGCCTATTCAGACATCAACATTGTTTGGCTGTTGCAATCAGACTGCATTTCCTCAATCTGAATGGTGATTGTGCTTGGTTGCTATACTGTACACATTAGTGTATGGCAACAAACCTGCCATCATAGTGTGTTAAATAAATATATAAAAAATCACTAAGGATACCTTTACACGCCGCCACTGTGCCTAGCAACCAGTATCAACCGTATGTACACGCGCACGTTTTTGACGGTTGATACCGATCACCGATGCCACATGTACACGCCGCCATTGCATTGTCAACTGAAGGTATCGTGGTGCCCCGGAAGTTCCACAGATCCTGCAGATAACTTGCTGTTGAATACCGTCACCGCTTCACACTCCACTATCCACAAAGGAATATGGGCGTATATCTTTCGCGCCGCAAGTACATAGGCGTGACAGAGTTGTGTATTCCGTGTCGCTAACACGCTGATTGGACAATGCAATAGCGTCATGATTGGCCAGCCTGCGCAGGAAGGCTGATTAATACATGACGCCATTGCAATTGTGTAGTGTGAATGGACAGCTCTTTAAATGTGGCGCCCTGTGAATGGACAGCCAATGGGAACACAGTAGCCCCCACCAATCATCGCTGATGTGGCGCGGTATCCATAAGGCTGTGTCACGCCCCTGGGAATTCACTAGGCGACGGTGATTCAATCCCTGTGCCTCGTTTACACGCCACTACCATGGCAATTGTGCCTTTGTGTTGCCTTCAGTAATACGGGAAAAAACGGTGTTCTCCAGTCCGCGCTGCCAAGATCCACTTATTCCAAGGAAACACAGGAGTAGGTGAAGTATATCCAAAATCCTTTATTGCATGCTACGCGTTTCGGTGCCCTCCTGGCACCTTCCTCAGAGATCCCTGAGGAAGGTGCCAGGAGGGCACCGAAATGCGTAGGATGCAATAAAGGATTTTTGATATACTTCACCTACTCGTGTGTTTCCTTGGAATAAGTGGATCTTGACAGCGCGGACTGGAGAACACCGTTTTTTCCCGTATTCCTGTGTGATTCCACGTGCTAGTGGTCGGTGGGAGTCCAGCAGCAGCCATCAGGATATAACACTACATGTCTACATACCAGTTGTGGGTCTCACAACTGAAATAGGTGAGTGGTTCCCTTTATACCACCTACATTTGAAGTGTCTGAGTGATAGGGCACTATTGCGCCTCTTGTTCCCCTTCCCCTTTCTTTTATTTGTGTTGCCTTGGGTTTTTGAACACGGCTCAGAAACAGGTATCCGAGTCAACTGCAGGAAACCCGATCCCTTTCCCAATTTACACACCACCATTTCTCAACAATTTCAAAGCAACAGGCACAAAAATCCCCATTGCCAGGCAGTTGCTACCACGCAGTGATGGCGTGTAAAGGTACCCTTAGAGGTCCACAGTATTTTTCAGTCTAGCCCAGTTAAAATGGACAGCTGCGAGCTGCCATCCTCAGCTGCCTAATTTTACCTCGGCTGGCAAAAAAAAAATGTTTAGGGCTCCGCCCTATTTTTAATGGCCACCCACTGTGGAACTATCGAATTGTAGAGAAGAAAATGGTGTATCACGGTCCGCGCTGCCGAAATCATTCACTCCAAAGTAATGCACATGAAGATGGAACTTCAAAGTGGAACTAGGCAGCTGAGGGCTGGTATTCTCAGCGGGGTGAGGGCCCATTGTTTCAAGGCTCCTCCACGGTAAAGAATAGCAGCTGCTCCTGAAAATGGCGCAATCATCATAGCGCCATTTCCAGACACTTTACCTGGCTCTTCCAGTGGCCCTGCTGGCAGTGCCATGCTGGGTAATAAGGGATTAATGCAAGCTTAGTATTGCCAGCTTGCATTATTCCTGACATTCTTAATATTGGGCCTATATTAGACCTAGCCATTAAGAATCTCAAATATATAGTAAAGAAGATACAACACACATAGAAAAAAAAAATAATTCGAAAAAAACACAAAAACATTTAGTGACACCATAGAAAAAAAAATGAATAGGAAAAACCACAAAAACGTTAAGTGACTCCATTTTGATTCTCTGTGCTTGACACGAAGCACCCTCAGCTCAGCTTCATCACAGGCTGTGGAGATAGATACCCTCTTATCCCTGCGGCCTCTGAAGATTGAATGACTGAACTGAGAGCTGCGGCATGGTAAGCGGTGGTCACCCGAGGACATCATTGTAGTAGTAACCACTAGCTAGTGATTTATATGGCAATCGTGTCCTCGGCTAACCTCCGTGACTCCCAGCTTACCCAGCCGCTATCCCTGTGGCTCATTCATTCAGTGTTCGGGTAAGCCAAGAGTTATTAGTGATGAGCGAGTAGTAAGATATTCAGGTTCAGATAGCTCTAAGGGCCCTTTCACATCAGCGTTTTTTTTAAATCGCGGCAGATGCGGTGAAAAAACCGCATCTGCCGCGATTACCGCATACCGGCTGCACTTGCGGCGCGGTTGCGGTTTTTGCCATGCAAAGTATAGGCGGACTTGCGGCAGGTACGGCAAGTGCAGTTTTGCACTTGCGGCAGGTGCGGCCGCGAAAAAAACCGCGGTCAGCCGCGGTTTTTTTCGCGGCCGCACCTGCCGCAAGTGCAAAACCGCACTTGCCGCACCTGCCGCAAGTCCGCCTATACTTTGCATGGCAAAAACCGCAACCGCGCCGCAAGTGCAGCCGGTATGCGGTAATCGCGGCAGATGCGGTTTTTTCACCGCATCTGCCGCGATTTAAAAAAAAACGCTGATGTGAAAGGGCCCTAACTCAGGGGCTCTCAAACTCCAAGCCTCGAGGGCCACACACAGTCCAGGTTTTCAGGATTTCCTTAGAATTTGACAGTTGGTCATTTGATTACCAACAGTCAAATACTATGGAAATCCTGAAAACCTGGACTGTGTGCGGCCCTCGAGGCCTGGAGTTTGAGACCCCTGCTCTAACTGAATACTTTGAACAAGTAATGAGTAACAAATCCAATGCAAGTCAATGGGGAGCTTACTTGGATCCGAATACTGAAACAGTTCAAAGTATTCAGTTAGAGCTGTCCGAACTCAAATATCTTACTACTTGCTCATCACTGGTCACTATACATTCTTTTGGCTATTTTCTCCAGCACTGGTAAATTGTAAACGTTGCATTCAGTGAACTAATGGCTCATTGACTGCAGCAGTCACCTGTTTGTATTTTAACACAGCCATGAGCCTATTTGTAAAAAGTCTACTATTAGTAGATAACTCGCTTAAAATGTTGAATAGTATAGTAATGACTTTCTTAGAATATAGTGCTGGTCATATTGTAAGTCCAAACTAGTAATCTATTATTGTAAAAGGAATCATAAGCAGAAGACCATGTACAAGTTGGAAAAATAGACAGACCTAAAATATCACAGGTGTGCCAAAAGGGATTGCAATCTTATAAGAGCACAGTGGTCCTTGCCAGAGGCGTAACTTGAAGTTCATGGGCCCCGAAGCAAAAGCTCCAACGGGGCCCCTAATTATTGCAAATCTTTAATAAGATTGGTTATTTCATATGGGCCAAAGAGACTTGAGGCCCCCTATGGCTCCAGGGCCCAGGTGTGATCGCAACCCCTGCACCTGTTGTAGTTATGCCCCTTGTCTTATCACTAAATAATTTGTTGAATGTACAGAGGCATACTAATGCCATTTACATGATATATAATAAATATACGTTAGACTGGATTTCACCTGGACCCCACAGAACATTGCAATATGGATATTCCCAAAATGAAGAGTTGATTCCAGTTGATCCATGTTCCTGGAGGTAGAGATTGGCATTGTGTGATTGACAAGTTTGACATTATCCTCTAGAGACTTTTTGCTCTGCCTGGATGTATTTTGCAGTTGAAATTTTGTCAATGACTAAAATTGGATAGTAGCGATAATGGCTATGATAGAACAAAATGTGAGGGAAAATTGCAGAGTAGAATATGAAATGAAATGACACATCTATGAATTATAGCACCAATGAGCTTATTTCTCTTTTTCTTTCTGAAAAGACATTAACTAAAGGAACTGACAAAAAAATCCTTATTGTTCATTAAAAAATGTTAACTTGATTTTATAATCTTACATAAGTGTATAATTTATTGTTATTCAATGCTGTAGGCTCAAAGTCTAAGGCTGCAGCACTAGGAGGTACTGATGAGATTTGTGTTCTTATTTATATAAGATGTACACTTTGCTTTTTGACATTTTCATTATAATACTCAACAAGTTCAACTATATCTGCATCTTACCTTGCAACAGAAATTAGAATCTATCCAAACCTCAATGACAACAGTGTACATAGCATTACTTTTATGGATAATTGAGGGATAATTTATTTGTGCTATGCAAACCCTGCCCGTGTGAGCATACTATATGAAGACACAGCATTTTACCATTTGTGTTATGGGTTAAATATTCATAATTATGCCACACTTATTGTTCTTTTGTTTGTTAACTCATTATTATTATTATTATTATTATTATTATTATTAATAATAAATATTTATATAGCGCCATTAGGTTCCATGGCACTTTACATGGGCAATTGAGGGCAGACGAGGACAAGAGCATAAAATGACGACACATGAGTCGTACAGATACAATAGGGCAGACGACCCTGTCCACGAGGGCTCACAGTCTATAAGGGATGGGTGAGAAGACAGTAGGAAGGGGAGAGGTGAGGGTGAGGTGACTCGTAGGGGCCCCCTCCTTCCTTGATGCAGCCAAGCTTCTTCCCCAGGACCCCTCCTAGGCCCCCCCCTTCCTTGATGCAGCCGAGCTTCTCCCCCAACTAGGGGGATAAGCTTGGATGCATCAAGGAAAGGGGGTCCTGGTCCTGGACCGGATGCGCCCGGATGATGCCCAGATGCGGCAAGCCCCATGCATTGTGTATGGGGCTTGCAGTTCTGCCAGGTGCGGCAGATGCGGAACTTGTAGCCGCGAAAAAAAAAAACGCTGCAAGCATGGGGCTTGCCACATCCAGGCCACAAGTCGGCCGTTATGCGGCACCACCTACTGGATCGGCCACAAACATCAGCTTGCAGCTGATGTGAAAGGTGCCTAAGAGCTGTCTATTGACATGAAGCAGCAGAATCACTGGCTAGAGAGGTTTGTGACAGACCTATGCAAGTGGTAAGTAGAACGGGTAGGTAGGTAGGTAACAACTATCTTCCTATTAGTTTTTAGGATCATATTAAAAAAATTATACAACTTTACTATATAGATTTGATAGTTGCGTTGTAAATAAATATTACAATCTATATGTTTACATTACTTTGTTGCCACTATGAGGCCCCCCCCAAATTTCTTGCATCGGGGCCCACTACCGTCTGGGTCCACCCCTGCCCAAGGCCATCGATAACTCATATATATTTGTAAACTACTGGCCGGATACTTCAACCGCATCATTCTGGGGGGATAAATAGCCATGATCATTGCTTGCATCGATCGTGGCCATTGCACCTGAGTGTCAGCTATACACCCAATCATAAATTGTGCTATCAGAGTACAACGTCATTCGGAAACAGTGCTTACATGGCGTTTTGCTGCTCATACATACCGTATATACTCGTGTATAAGCCGACTGGTGTATAAGCCGACCCCCCTACTTTTGCCCCAAAAATCTGGAAAAAACCTATTGACTCATTTATAAGCCGAGGGTGGACCCCAGCACAGGTATACAGCCCTCAACAGTGTGGTATACAGCAGCCCCAGAGGTATATACAGCAGCCCCAGTGGTAGTATACAGCAGCCCCAGAGGTATATACAGCCCCAGTGGTAGTATACAGCAGCCCCAGAGGTATATAGAGCCCCAGTGGTAGTATACAGCAGCCCCAGAGGTAGTATACAGCAGCCCCAGAGGTATATACAGCCCCAGTGGTAGTATACAGCAGCCCCAGTGGTAGTATCCAGCAGCCCCAGAGGTATATACAGCCCCAGTGGTAGTATACAGCAGCCCCAGAGGTATATACAGCCCCAGTGTAGTATACAGCAGCCCGAGAGGTATATACAGCCCCAGTGGTAGTATACATACAGCCCCACAGGTAAATATAGCCCCAGTGGTAGTATACAGCAGCCCCACATATATATGCCCCAGAGGTATATACAGGCCCCCCATCTATATACAGGCCCCCTGCCGCAATCCTGTAAAGGAATAGATTAGTATACTTATCCATCCGCTGCAGCTGCCCCGCCGCCATCGCGATTCAGCATCTTCCGACTTCCAGCGTCTCGCGTCTTCTTCCGGTTTCCTCCTCGGTCGCAATGACGTCATTGCCTGCGACCATCGGAAGAAGACGCGAGACGCTGGAAGTCGGAAGATGCTGAATCGCGATGGCGGCGGGGCAGCTGCAGCGGATGGATAAGTATACTAACCTATTCCTTTACAGGATTGCGGCGGGGGGCTGTATATAGATGGGGGCACTGTATACTGTGTACATTGTATACAGTATACAGTGACTCGCGTATAAGCCGAGGGGGGGACTTTTCAGCCCAATTTTTGGGCTGAAAAACTCGGCTTATACGCGAGTATATACGGTACATTTAAAATCCCAACAGTCTCTTCAGATATAGTTGCCTAGTTTCCAAGGACACTAGGAGATCTCTGATTTGGGAGACTTCTTTGGAATCTGGGAAAACAGCCAAACTTTATATAACAAGTCCTTTATAATTCAGCATACAAAAATGTATATTGCTCATAAGTTGTATGATATTTTTCACATTAATGAAAATAAAATATCTCCTTTAAAGTATTTATCTTTTTTGCCAGTAATTTTTTTCCTTGTAATGCTTAAAGGATTGCTCACTAATTATATTGATGACCTATCTTGTATAGTGGCCATTGCCGTGTTCTGCAGATGCACGCCTATTGACTCAAATATAGATGAACATTATGCCCAGGTGCAGCCTCTATACTATTGATAGAGCTGTGCTATTCAGATCCAGGACTGCTTATATCTGGCCAGCCCTGAGAGCAGCTGATAACTAACCCCCACTGATGTGATATTGGTGACCCATTGTGAGGATATCAAAAGCTCTGCCCTGCCTTCTAGGTGCTTTCCAGTCCCCTGCCTAAAGATGGCTGCCCACAGCGCTCTGCAACATGGGGAGAACCAGAGCTCCTCATGTTTTTTGACTACCTGGACAGGCTGGACTACTGGTGCGAGTTACAGCATCAGCACCCATGCCTGCATAAGATGCGCATTGTGCGCAAAGTGCAGAGGGCCCTGCTTAGGAGACTGGAAGTGGTGCGGTCGCCTAAGCAGATCATCAAGAAGGTGGCAGACATGAAGTATAAGGTGAGGGACCACATTGCCACCATCCGTGCCCGCATCCAGACACTGCGTGGTGAGTATTATTTCACACATGTTTACTCACAGCACAATATACATGATATTGTCTACATGGAAGTGCACCCTGTCAGTGTGCCAGAAGTCATGATGCTGATGCATGATGAGTGTTCATGTGCTGGCCCTGCAGGTACATGCTTGAGGCCCATCACATAGTAATGTGTGTTGCATGCCATACACTCAGCTTTGTTGGTGACACTTTTAGAAACAACACACATAGGTATGTATAAAGCTTGAAGGCAGCATGTGCATATTGTCTGTGATGTCATGGACCACATCACACAAGTTTCAAGTTCCCACAACCCCTACATAAATCACTGTGGCACCCTGGCACCTGTTGGGCACCACAGAAATCCTTAGGGCACGACTGGAGTAAGTAACAGCAAAGCAAACCCACAAACACAACAACACCTTAGAACACCTGGTTTCACCCCGAGCCTCTAGGGGGAGCTCCACTGGTCACTTTGAGCCAGGTTCCCCCTATAAATAGAGTCTTGGAGGGAGAAACACCAGAGTGTGCAGACGCTACAAGAGCTGCAGGTTGTGGAAGATCTCAAGCTTATGAGACACACACCAGGCCTAGTCAGCCTAGCTACCAGTGAGGAAATCCCTGCAATTGGGATACTAGGAAAGGAGAAGCACCTCTCAAGGAATACTAGAGTTACACCAACTCTTCCCTCATCCTCTGGTTACTGGAACCGAAGCTGTGAGAGCTACCCAGCCACCACAGAGAACCAGCGCCATCAACAGGAGGTTTAGCCACCTGTTCCACCTGATGCACCTATCCACGAGAGCCCAGGGAAGAGTACTGGTCCTGCTCAGACCCTTTTACAGTGCCCTCCGTGCTGTTAACCAGGTGAAGCAAGTTCCATTGAACACACTGCCCGGTCCGGCTGGATTCCACATTCACCCGACCATAATCAGAGAACTAGAGAAAGGAAGCCTAACACTGCTTGCTGTGAACCTCCAGAAGTGCCGACTTCACTATCCCGGGCCGAGTGTACCTGATTACCACCCAGTAAAGGTACCTAAAAGAGACTTTGTGTTGTTGTGCGTTACTCCTGGATTTGGCGCGCAGCATCCCGCAGCTGCCTCACAACATCTTGCGCAGCTCCCGGCTCCGGGGACTCCCGCTCGGACTGTGGGGAGCGTTCCATCTCACTGTTTAACATCCCCCGGAGACCCGAAGAGCGCTGGTAAAGTTACCAGAACACCCGCAGGTGGCGTCACGAAGACAAACCATCCCTACTGTTCCGCCATTTCCCCTTTTGATCTGGACCACCAGGCCTACACCACCGCAGGCGCGGTTCCGTGACTGGAGGAGAATCAACGCCCGCTCCGTGTACCCCCGGCTACGGTGAGTCAGCACCCCATAGCCTTCTGGTTATTGGACACATAAGTATAGTCCCCATAACTTCACTGTTGTCTGTGTCATGACCAACAAAACACCCAGTCACTGTTATCTCATGTTCTTCATATGTTCTGTTCCTCTCACCAATGATGGATTAGTATGTTGGCAAATATCCTGTCAGTGTGGGTCTATGATTGTGGCACCATGTGTATTCTAAAGTTAAGGTACAAAATTGCTGCTGACCAAGCTTGACGTCACAATTGTGTGTCACCACAACGTATTGGGCCGACAGTAAAAACCTGTGTGGAATGCGTGCCAATGACACTCCCAATAGTGCCACATACATATATGACCGTGCTACCATTGTTCAGATGATATTGCAGTCCCCTTGCACCCAAACAATAAATGTGTAAACACATTATGTCATTGGGCCCCAAAGTCCAGTTGCCTGACATTTGCATATGTGTATTTTAGTTTCGACATAAAACGAACTGTAATGTCTTAACCGACAGCTGAGGAAGACCCTGCAGAGCCCACCACCAGCCTTACCACCAGTTTCCCCAGCTGCCTCACCACCAGGCTCACCAGCGGCCTCCCCTCCTGGCTCCCCAGCTGCCTCAACTCCTCGCTCACTCTCTAGCTCCCCCTCTGGGTCGGCTCTACACACCCCACCACTCTCCCCAACAGAAGCAATGATGGCCTCACCAGGCACAGTGGCAGCCAGAACCAAGCCCGCCACCAGACCTGGAACCACCGGGGCCAAGACCCATAGGTCAGTGGTCCCTAGAGGCCCCCATTGACCATGCTGGGTTGGTTGTTTCTGGTAAGTGTATGAACAAAACAAAGTAGTTTGTTAATGTGATAGTGTTGTTGGGCAATGCGTAAATGCTTTGATCCATCATGTGTATGTTTTATTTATTTATTTATGTGTAGGCTGAAGAGCTTCTGCCCTGTGGTGGCCCTTAAACCCTCCCCCTACCCCTCAAGGGAGAATAATCTAGAGGATTTTGTAGGTATGTTTTTTTGTGTCACACAAGCAATTTGTGTCACTCACATGTATTTTGTGGTCATGATGGGTTTATTTACCACTATAGGTGTACCAGCATTGAGGGACCTGATGGTGGCCCACCAAGAGGCCCACAGACAGCTGGGGCACGCAACGGCACACCTACAGTGGCTTGGTGGCCTTATCCAGAAGGTCCTTCAGCATCAGGAAGGCCATGGTCCTGAGGGCCAAGAGTAATGTTTTTAAATTTGAAGCTTTTGTTTCACAGTTAAATATTTGTTTTTGTCATGTTGACAATATTCCCAAGACCAAAAAAAAAAGTTACTTATTAAAATTTTATAGAAAGCATGGTGCTTAAGAAACCCAAACACAAAATGTTTTATTTAAAAAAACAAAAAACAAGGGTTTGGACAAAAAACAAAAAAAACTACAACCAAAAATTGGGATCTGGAAAATTAAATGTTTCCACAATCCCACAGCATTTTGTACTTGCCTTATTTCACAAACACACGCTAATGAATTGTTTAAACAAATATGTTTTGGTCATGTATGACACAAACACAAGGAAACACTGTGTATGTGGGACCCTACACGTACATGTGTGCTCTGCAGACCTCCAAATACACACAGAATAAGGAACACACATAGTGCATGTATGCTGAGACACATACCCAATTGAAAATTTGTGTTTAGAAGGGCAAATTACCAAGCCTATGGCTAGGGTCACACATAGCAATCTGTTTTTGGAAGTGTTTTCCATGCCAAATCTGTTTTTCCTAGCCTGCTTTTTGTGCCTCCTGTGCCCCTGAACCTTTTTGGTGCTTTGCCTTTTTTACATAAACAATGCTCTAAAAAACTGATCCATTTTTCCATAGGGCCCCATGTTAAAAAAACTGATCCATTTTTCCATAGGGCTCCATGTTAAAAAAAAACGGATCCATTTTTTTTTTACTGCACCCAAAAACATTCGTTCCAACGTTTTTGGGTTTAAAAAACCCTCCTAGGAACGTTTTTGGGTGCAGAAAAAAAATGGATAGGGTATTTATTACATATAAACTGTTTTTGCATCAGTTTTTGGACTTAGAAAAAAAAAAATGCAAAAACTGATGCCAAAAACAGACCAAGGGCTTATGTGTGACCTATGTCTACACGACACAAAATCTATGCGTCATACACTCAACGTCTACTTGTGGCCGTGGTCCGGGTTACAACTTTGACACCCATGTAGGATGCAGTCAACATCTCAATTAACCTGTAAAGGCCACCCATGAACTATCAATGTAACGTCATTCATATAGCTCACCATGTGCTAATGTCTATGTGCCCTGAGAAGGTGTCACACATCTGTGTGTTGTCTAAAACACACATCAAAACCCATTTACACAATAACCCATTAGTAGCTGCAAAATAACACACAGTTGTAAGCAACGAAATAATTTTAATAAGACAAATTGTCAAAAAACAAAATACATCATTTGTGCATGTGACAAAAAAATGTTGGGGCACACCTATTTCCACATCACACATTTGGGTAGCCTCTCCAATACTGATGATATACATCTGCAGGATCTGACGTGGCTGGTTGACCCACATCCCTTGTGCGAACTGGGTCTGCTTGATGCCATGGGTAAGCTCTTCCAGTATCCCTCGGCACCTCAGGAATAAGTCCGGGCACAAACATAGCCGGCGGCGGGTAATTGGACACTGATGGCTGCTCTGGGGCCTGAGCCAAGATCGTATGGGAGTGCAGTGTCCCATCCTCAACCACCTCCAGGGCAAAGTATATGGACATCTCGACCTTGTTGATTGCCGAGCCGGGACACCCGTTCACTGACTAACTGCCCAATCCCACTGCTAGGTATTTTCTCTAGGTTAAGCAGCACCCTCTATGCCAGTCGCCCAGCTGTGTAGGGGGTGGCAGTGGTCTCCGGCGCCTAACCCCCTCACTGGGTCCAGGTTGCTGCTCCGCGGCACTGGAATCAGACTCCACCCCCCCCCTAGATGTTGATGGGGAAGGGTCGGCAACGGATGCCCCCTCCAGACTGGACCCGAGGTCTTGAGGGTCCTGCAAAATTAAACATAAAAAACAATGAAACCATTGCCATATCATCAATGCATTAGTAACACACAGCTATTTGGTTGGGTTGGGTGTGAAATCCAGTATTTTGATACGTCTATGTGTAACATGACACAGTGATTACTCTACTCACATGAGTAACCAACATGCTCATGCATATGTGTTAATGTGGCGCCCCACTATGTAGGTGCAACAGAGGGGTACTGCACTCGTGAAAGAGGTGTAGTCGCCCCAGCTGCAAGTGGATTTCAGGATGAAAGGTGGAACCCTAAACCCGAACCCCACACTAGCTCACACAGTGGGAGGGAACCCGGGAGGGTATTTAGTCACCTCCAGGGGGAACAAGAAAGGTCTGTGGTTGAGAGTTAGTTAGCCAGGCGGATGGCCTGAGGGAGCGAGGAGGGTCTCCCGGCTGAGGGACCTGGGAACGGCAAGGACAGATCCCAGACACAGAGAGCAAGAGGGGGATAGAGAAACTTGAAAAGGTTCGCCCCAGAAGAGAAACCGGGTACCGGAGCCTGCACCTGTAGGAACCTTTACGGCCTACAGAAAATCTGATGCACGGGGGTATATATATATATACGGCCCTGACTCTCGAGCGACCAATAGAGGGGACCAGAAACAGCCAGGCAAGCTGCAGTGTTCAACAGAAGGTTACCCAACGGGAGCAAGAGAAGGAGAGAGAGAGACAGCAGGAGGTCAGATCTACTCTATGAGGTCAGACTTCACAACAGCTACTGGGAAGTAGGGAAGAATTGGAACAAGAAAGGCACATGCTGGGGGTTCCGTCCAGCTACCAGAGATCCGCTTGCAGCCACCCGTAGCCACTTGTCATTTAACATCTTACTGCACTGATGACTATAATAGAGCTGCTAAAGTTCCAGTAAAGTACCCGGGTGAAGTGACTTTGACTCTGCTGCATCTTCTTTCCACAAACTCATTTCCTTCCATAGGATTGCTGCCCCGGAGGTCCAGTCCTGCCTGCGGAGGACTACATCATCTCAGCCGGGGGACTGTGACGGCGCTGGTGGCACCTCACCAGGTACTGCAGACGGCGTCACAACAAACTATAAACTTGTACATAATCCCCTGTATATAATCCCCCCTTTTGAAGTGTCACCCAGGACACGGGATCAGGTGCGGCCGCCATCCCCCGTGACAAAGTTAACCCTCTGCCGCCTGATACCCGAGTACCCTACGCCCTGGGGCTTGACATTAACACAACTTCAATTCTACTATATAATCTCCTAATCGTGTCTGACGCCGAAATCGCGCACCAGCGCTCATTGGCTGCCATTAGCCGCGGCAACCAATGAGCGCCGCGTATGCAAAAAGCCGAGAGTATTCAACATTAGGCGATTATATAGTAGCTGCAACCTGGTGACAGCGACGCATAGTGTCGCTGTCACCAGGTTACATGTACGGACGCGGCGGGCACCGCCACCGGTACCTGCCTCCCCTCGCCTCGCCTACCCCTCGCCTCTCCTCGCCTCCCCCTCGCCTCTCCTCACCTCCCCCTCAACTCTCCTTGCCTCTCCTCACCTCCCCCTCTCGCCTCCGCCTCCACCCTCGCTTCCCCCCTTGCCTCCCGCTCTTCTCACCCGTCTTCACCCTCTGTACACACAACGGTCATGTGACAGGGCGGGCTGATGTGACATCACACAGCCCGCCCTTTCACATGACCGCAGCAAAGGACGGTGAGAACAGAGGGAGGTGAGGGGATCCTGCCTCCCGCCTCCATCCTGCCCCCCCCAGCTCCATCCTGCCTCCCGCCTCCATCTTGCCCCCCCAGCTCCATCCTGCCCCCCCAGGCTCCATCCTGCATCCCCGCTTCCATCCTGCCCCCCCGCATCCATCCTGCCCCCCCATTCTATCCTACCCCCCAACTCCATCCTGCCCCCGGCTCCATCCTGACCTCCCACATCCATCCTGCCCCCCCGGCTCCATCCTGTTCCCCCCCCTCCCCGGCTCCATCCTGCCCCACTCGCTCCATCCTGCCCCCCGCCTCCATCCTGCCATCCTGCCCCCCCCTTGCCATCATCCTGCCCCGATCGCTCCATCCTGCCTCCCAACACCATCCGGCCCCCTGGCTCCATCCTGCCCCCCTGACTTCATTCCCTGCCAGCTCCATCCTGCCCCTCTGCCTCCATCCTGCCGCCCTGGCTCCATGTCCTGCTGACTCCATCCTGCCCCCCTGCCTCCATCCTGCCCCGCTGACTCCATGCCCTGCCGCCTCCATCCTACCCCCGTGCCTCCATCCTCCTCCCCCGGCTCCATCCTGCTCCCCCACATCCATCGTGCTCCCCCACCTACATCCTGCCCCCCCACTTCCATTCTGCCCCCCCTCCCCGGCTCCATCCTGCCCCGCTCGCTCCATCCTGCCCTGCTCGCTGCATCCTCTCCTCACCTCCCCCTCGCCTCCGCCTCGACTCTCCTTGCCTCTCCTCACCTCCCCCTCTCACCTCCCCCTTCGCTTCCCCCTCGCCTCCCGCTGTTATCACCCATCTTCACCCTCTGTACACACAGCGGTCATGTGAGGGGGGCAAGGGGGATCCTGCCTCCCGCCTCCATCCCGCCTCCCCCAGCTCCATCCTGCCCCCCCACATCCACCCAGCCCCCCCCGGCTCCATCCTGCCTCCATCCTGCCCCCAGCTTCATCCTGCCCCCTGCATCCATCCTGCTCCCCCTGGCTGCATCCTGCCCCCCCACATCCACTAATGATTGTGTCAAGTTCTGGGGCGACCGCGGACTGTTATTCTTAGCCTGGTGGCAATAACTATGGGCCTCCCCAGGGTGAGAATACCAACCCCCAGCCATATGCTTTATCTTGGCTGAGTATCAAAATTTGGGGTACCCCACGCAGTTTTGGAAAATTATTTATTTAAATAATTTTAAAATAAATGCATGGGATCCCCATATTTTGATTTGCAGTCAACATAACGCACATGGCTGGGGGCTGCAGCTTGAAGCCGTGAGGTTTATCTTCGCTATGTATCACAATATAAGGTGAACCCCATGCAATTGTTTTCGATTATTTATTCATTTATTTATTTTTACACTAATATGATGACAGCTTTGTTGAAATACACTGATATGTATGGCAACCAATCACAGACACCGGCACAGATTGTGAGGACGCAGTCTGACTGACACAATCAATCACATATGCTATCACAGAGGGTGAATAAACAAGAGACTTAATGAGTGGACATGGTAGCAAGTGTGAGAGTGGCCCAGAAGCCCAGTAGGTATAATTAACTAGTTTAATTTAAAGTCTAATTTAACTAATCACCATTTTGCTTCTTTTTGTAGTCCTCCTAACTGAACCCAAGCAATAACATAGTCTTCTAAGAGAAGTCCATGTTCGGGATCACTATGCGTTCGGATCAGGCCTCGAACTTTACAGTTTGGGTTCACCCAACACTATTCCTGAGTTGTCCTCTTGACTGCATTGTTGTGGCTGTGATATCACCATTGGTAAATCCCCTTTGATCAGGTTATATTTACCTGAGCTTCTTCTTGCAATGTGTTCTGGCTCATATCTTTCACAGAGAAGATACTACTCTAGAAACCACAACTTGTGCATAGCCTGCAGCAAAGCAGGATAAAGGGAATAGGTGTAGAGTTCCTACAGCGGATATCCGAAAAATCTGCATGCAACATGTATTTTACAGATTTCAACCTCTGCATTGAAGAGAAATTACCCTATGAATGTATTTGCTTTGATTGACACTACTGCTGAATGGAAGAGGGAATATTGGATTATTTTGACAGTGTTCTACCTCCTTAACTGACATTACATGATATCTCATGGCTACATAGATGACAAGGTGATGACTCTCCAGTAACAGAGATGCCGGTAAACAAAGACAGAGTCCAAAACTTTAACCTGTAACTGCACTCATAGGAGAAAAATATAAAATGGTAGACAAACCATGAATTAATAATATAGACTGCAGTATCCCTCATCAGAAAGTGCAGTCACTTTCCGGGAATCTCAATTACTGTATGTTAGGAATTAAATGTCCTATCAGAGATTTAAAGGAGTTCTGTTGCATTTGATAACATGTTCTACAGCCAAATTGGTTCAGAGATGAAAGCAGTGGAACTTAACGAATGGTGTGGAGCTAAAAACTATTTTGATGCTTTAATTTGCTGATTGGCTCTAATTTTCAAGATCCAGAGGAGGTTGTAATTACATATGACATGCAGGCTTCTATAAAAAGTGCATCTTTATTATTTCATCATTATTATTGCATTGTTAGCAGGTAGTCTATTACACCATCTATTTAGTCTATTGAGCCTTCAGTATTCTATCATTTAGAGTGACCAATCAAAACACAAACACTGCTCTGATGACATAATCTTGATTACAGTAGCATCATCTACTTTTCTAAATGCTCTCTATGTAAGGTATACAGTTTTAGGATTTCTTAGCATAGTTTCTTAGCATATTATCATGTTTCTATATGTTTTTGCAGATATGCCTTGTTCTTGCATTAACAAAATGGTCAGTTTTCCTACATATACAGAGAGCTCACTTTTACATCACAAAGGCAAAACCTGACCACCATGATATGGAGAACCTACAACTTGAATTTTTGCTGCAGAATAGGAGATCAGGTCAAGAGTTGGTTTCCAGGCATATGCTGCAATACATGTGCATCACATCTTACCCAGTGGTTGCATGGGAAGAGAAATCTACATCTTTTCCAGTCCCAGTAATTTGGAGGCAACCAACCAATCACGCTACCAATTCCTATTTCTGCATGGCGCCCCCCATCAGGAAAGGAGTTTTAAGGAAGAAGTGGACTTTACAGTATTCAAACATTCCATCTGCAATACGCCCTGTACATATACATAAGAGCTCCCCGTCCCAAAAGCACCAGTAACATTTTTAATTGAGTCAAGTAAGGAAGAAGAGGGCACTTGGTGTCATGTAGCTTCTTCATCTCACAACCCAGACTTTCTGTCAGCAACCTCAACCGAACCACATCTTATAACACAAGATGGCCTGAACGATCTTGTTAGAGATTTGGATCTGCCAAAGAATAAGGCTGAGCTCCAGGCCACAGCAGTGAAATCTCCTAAAAGGCAAATTTCAGATCGGATTTCTTTGTTCCGCAACCATCATAGCGATCTTGTCAAATACCTCTTCATGGAGGGTGATCTTGACGCATTCAACAACATTAGCAGTTTAATGGAAGTCCTGAAGATAAGTCATAATCCAGAGGAATGAAGGCTCTTCATTGATTCATCCAAAACAAGCTTAAAAGCTGTCTTGCTGCTTAAAAACAATGCACTTCCTTTAATTCCAGTTGGTTATGCAGTCAACATGAAAGAAACCTATAACAACATGAAGCAGCTGTTGAGGTGCCTGAACTATGACCAACCTTTGTTGCCCCTCTGTGGTGACTTAAAGGTGGTTGCCCTCTTACTTGGTCTCTAGGGTGGATACACAAAGGACTGCTGCTTTCTGTGTGGGTGGGATAGTTGTGCAAGAGAATATCACTATAATCAAAGAGACTGGCCTCTCCATCATTCACTTCAGCCACAGAGTAAACATGTCCTGCATCCAGCACTTGTTGAACCACTGTCACAATGCCAGGGCGCCTGATATTTCCCTCAAACTAGGAAGCCCTGTACTACCCCTATCTCACGGGTACTCCTAATGGCGGAGAACCCAGAGTCTCCTTTCCTGGCCCTGCTTCTGACCAGTTCTGATCTGATTCCCATTCCCCCTTCCCCTGACAAAGGGAAGTAAAAAAGCTAAAGATAAAGACAGACAAGGGAAAACCAAAACTCAGTCATAAAGCATGGACACACCAAGCTAAACACAATTAGAGTAGTAGGAGTTTAAACAATAGCAGGAAGGGAGCTACACATCAACAGGGGAGAACTTCCATAACTGCTTCAAGTAAATAGCAAAACTTTCACCAGAGAGCCTGGGACACCACACCTCACAGACCAATATGGGATAAACTATAGCTGGCATGGGTAGGAGGATTCCACCAGTATAAATAGAGAGCAGTTGTAATAGCCCTCCCCACACATATGATAAGAAGAGCAATCAGACTGCAGAAATTAACTCTTGATAACCTGTCTCAACACACAGATGTCCGAACCTGCCTGTCTTGATCCCAGACACCAGAGAAACCATTGGGTGAAGCATCAGAATCTGCAATCTCAACAGAGGTCAACACCACCATTACAGTCAGAGCAGTTTGGGCAAAACTCAGTGTGACAATCACATAAGATTTTGTTACCACCATTGCATTGGAATTTGCGTCTAATGAAGAACTTCGTAAATGCAATGGATAAAAATACAAAAGCATTCAAGTATCTCTTTGATGTATTTTCAAGGTTGAGAGAAGCAAATATAAAGGAGGGAGTTTTTATTGAACCTCAGGTTCATAAGATTCTTCAAAACGAGGAGTTTCTCCATTTGATGCACGGCAAAGAAAAGGCTACATGGGTAACAAACTCAAGAGCAGATAACTATAAAGGATTGATGGAAAATCTCCACAAAACATTAAAGGATCTTGGTTGTAACATATGCTTAAAGATTAATTTCTTATATTTACATCAAGAACTTTCCACCAAACTGCGGAGCAGTGAACGTTGAGTGCTGTGAGAGATCTCACCAAGATACTGCAGTTAGAAAGAAAAGATATCAAGGAAAATGGAATCTATAAATGCTTACAGATTCAAAAAAGATTTGTCACTGAATGAGGACCAAATTCTGTAGTGCAATTTCTGTATCTGTTTATAATTTGCAATAGAGTTTCAACATGCTTAAAGGTACAGTCACACACCGCAATATCGCCTGGAAATCATGAAGGCGATATGTCGCCCCGGAGCAATCGCAGTGAAATTGCCTCACGGTTGCGGCGTGTGATTTGCAATTTTGCGGCCATAAATCGCCCCTCGGCCATCACCTGATTCCTGAACAGTGCTCAGTAATCAGCCGCAATCCTTAAGGCAATATTTCCGTGTTGTGGCGTGTGACAGGGTGATAATGATGGAAAGAGCGTTGCCTATGATTTCCTGTAGGTGTGCCTCAAGCGTTCTGTAGTCCGCGCCCCGTCTGCGATGATTGGTGTTGGCTACTGTGTTCCCATTGGCTGTCAATTGACAGGGTGCCAAATTTGAAGAGCTGTCCGTTCAGCACCACACACATCTTAAGCTACATAACCGTCCGCAAACTCAGTGCAAACTCCGATAGACAATGGCGTCATGTATTAGCCAGCCTTCCAGAGCAGGCTGACCAATTGTAACGCTGTTGCGTTGTCCAATGAGCGTGTATGGGGCGCAGTGTAAACCACTGTGGCACGCCTATGTCCCCGCCGCGTTGAACATGTACGCCCACATTGCCTTTGAGATTGCGGCGTGTGAAGCGGCGATGGAATGAGGCAAGATTGGTTCCGCTGTAGGGAAGGAGATTTCCGGAGCAACACATCGCCTTAGGTTCAGGGCAAAATTGCGGTGTGTGATGCCGTCATCTGCGATCTGAGGCGACCATGAAAAACGTGAGCGCGCACGTTAGATTGCCACATATCGCCAGGCGAGATTGCGGCGTGTGACGGTACCTTAATATTTTTGGAAGTTGGAGTGTGTTTTTTTTTTATTTGGATATCTTAGGAGGATATCTGTTTGTGCAAGTAACTATTACTGTACATAATTATTAGGCAACTTAATAAAAACCAAATATATTACCATCTCACTTTTTATTTGCACCAGGTAAACTAATATAACTTTATGACATGCAAAAACAAAACCCAAAAAAATGAGTGACCAATATAGCCACCCTTCTTTATGATGATATTCAACAGCGTTCCATCCATAGATTCTGTCCGTTGCTTGACTGTTTAAGATCAACATTGCGTGCAGCAGCCACCACAGCCTCCCAGACACTGTTCTGAGAGGTGTACTGTTTTCCCTCCCTGTAGATCTCACATTTTAGGAGGAAACACAGGTTCTCTATGGGGTTCAGATCAGGTGAACAAGGGGGTCCGTGTCATTATTTTTTCTTCTTTTAGACCTTTACTGGCCAGCCACGCTGAGGAGTAGTTGGATGCATGTGATTGAGCATTGTCCTACATGAAAATCGTGTTTTTCTTGAACTATTCCGACTTCTTCCTGTACCACTGCTTGAAGAAGTTGTCTTCCAGAAACTGGCAGTAGGTCCGGGAGTTGAGCTTCACTCCATCCTCAACCCGAAAAGGTCCCACAAGTTCATCTTTGATGATACCAGCCCATACTAGTACCCCACCTCCACCTTGCTGGTGTCTGAGTCGGAGTGGAGCTCTCTGCCCTTTACTGATCCAGCCTCTGGCCCATCCATCTGGCCCATCAAGAGTCACTCTCATTTCATCAGTCCATAAAACCTTTGAAAAATCAGTCTTAAGATATTTCTTGGCCCAGTCTTGACGTTTTATCTTATGTTTCTTGTTTAAAAGTGGTCGTTTTTCAGCCTTCCTTTTCTTGGCCATGTCCCTGAGTATAGCACACCTTGTGCTTTTTGATACTCCAGTATCGTTGCAGCTCTGAAATATGGCAAAACTGGTGGCAAATGGCATCTTGGCAGCTTCACGCTTGGTTTTCCTCAATTCATGGGCAGTTATTTTGCGCCTTTTTGCCCAACACGCTTCTTGCGACCCTGTTGGCTATTTGCTATGAAACGCTTGATTGTTCGGTGATCACGCTTCAAAAGTTTGGCAATTTCAAGACTGCTGCATCCCTCTGCAAGGCATCTCACAATTTTGGACTTTTCACAGCCCGTCAAATCTCTCTTCTGACCCATTTTGCCTAAGGAAAGGCATTTGCCTAATAATTAAGCACACCTTATATAGGGTGTTGATGTCATTTCACCACACCCCTCCTCATTGCAGAGATGCACATGACCTGATTTACTTAATTGGTAGTTGGCTCTCAAGCCTATACAGATTGGAGTAAGACAACATGTATAAAAAGTATCATTTGATCAAAAAACTCATTTGCATAATAATTCTGCACACAGTGTAGATACCGACACAAGAAGGAAGACCAGAGGAGATATGGTGCTGTAGGGGACAGCGACGGCAAGTTTAGTTAAATCGTATATTATTTTATTGTGTACGGCAGCTTGGGGGCCACATACTGTGATGAGTGGGGATCATGTACTTACACGGGTTCATATACTGTGAAGGGGGTCATGTACTTGCATGGGTGTCTATATCGAGTGATGGGGGGTTATATATACCAGGATAGGAGGGGCTATATACAGTGAAGGGGGTCATGTACTAGTATGGGGGCTATACACAATGATGGAGGGCTATATACCAGGATGAGGGGGGCTATATATAGTTAAAGGGGCTATATACAATGATGAGGAGGGCTATGTACAGTGATGGAGCTAAATACTAATACTAGGAAGAGGGGGGCTATATACAGTGATGAGGGGCTATATACCAGGATGAGAGAGATATATTCAGTGATGAGGGGCTATATATCAGGATGAGGGGGTTATATTCAGTGATGAGGGGCTATATATTAGGATGAGGGGGTTATATTCAGTGATGAGGGACTATATATCAGGATGAGGGGGATATATACAGTGATAAGGGGCTATATACCACGATGGGGGAACTATATAAAAAAATGGTGGGGCTATTTACCATGATGGGGGCTGCTGCATTTCCCACCCTATGCTTATATTAGAGTCAATAAGTTTTTCCAGTTTTTGGAGGTAAAATTGGGGCCTCGACTTCTACTCAGGTCGGCTTATACTCGAGTATATACGGTATGTAGAAAAGTCTGTCTGTATAAGAGGTTATCATTATGAAATCACTGGGAGTCATGCAGCAATCTACTTAATCCTGCTCCAGCAGCTATTGGATATAAATCATGTATGGGGAGAACACAGCAGCCACAAACATTCTCGCTGCAGAGTGATAGACTTTATTGCCTATACAAGTCAATATACTGCAGTTCCTAGCAGCAGTCACTTAGCAATTTATGGGGCTACTGATTGTTTTGTGATCTTAAAGAAGCACTTCCATTAAGTATTTTATTAATTAAATGTGTGTGTATGTGCATGTAATGTAGTGTCACTGTATTGATATACTCACCCACCACTGCTCTCGCCGGTGTCCAGTGCAGTTACATTCCTCATATGAGTGACATAACTGCAATTGCAACTAGGCGGCTCCCTCTATGCAATATGTGTGAGCTGGGAGTCTCTTTTACAATGTAAGCCTATGGAGTTCGTTTCATAAACTTACATTTTAAAAGTCCCTTCTGGATCACGCAGAGCAAAGCATGACCCCAACATTCTGGGCATTGTTGCAGAACAAATTTGTGGGAAGTGAATAGCGGTGGAGGGACAGAGTTTAGAGAGTGGGCGTCATCTCTCAGGCACAGTGAACAGAGAAGGAGGAGCAATGGTCATGACCGAGTGCACAGACTTGATGTGGTGGGCATGTCCTCGGTTTTCATTAACTAAGGAAATAAGCAATGCTTCTATAATCCATTTGGACAGTGTTGATTATAATAGAAGCAGGGCTCTGGAGGTATGACCCCCAGGTAGGGGGGTTCACATGGTCTTGTCTAAGTCCATTCTAGGCTTGTTACGAGACCCCAGACCCACGCTTCTATTATAATCAACTCTATGTTCATATGGATTATAGAAGCAATGCTTATTTCCTTACATAATGAAAACTGAGGACACGCCCATGATGCCCCCTCTCTAAGCTCTGCCTCCCATCGCAGCCACTGACTTCTCAAAGCTACAGACAATCTGCAGAGCAGTGACATCACTGAGAAGTGGAGAAGAAAAGTCCGAGAGAGCACGGTAGTTGAGTATAATAGCACACTCACGCTACATTACATGCATACAGTATGTAAAAAAACTTAATGGGAGTATTACTTTAATGAAATGAAAAGAAATGCTATTTGTTCAGGAGTGTTGAACCCTCCATTTGCATTAGATAGCTGTTGGTTATACCATGATTTGGCTGATCGTTTGGCCAGGAGCCATCTCAACCACTATCCCATAGGCTGAGGTCAGACTACCGTTAAGAGCAGATTTAACCGGGCTGCACTTAATACTGGAGTATTTTTTCCGGAGAAATTTAATTTCAATTTATCACCTTGAAAATTACATCACAAATACCAGACAGTAGTCATCACCTTTTTAAATAAAAATGCAAAACCTTTAGTCGCTACTGTGTATGGCTGGGGTCAGACTACTGTTAATAGCAGATTTTACCGGGCTGCTCTTAATACTCAGAAATTTTCTCCATAGCGTTATAGCTATGCGTTTCGGGAGAACGCTGTTCTTGCTAACACGATGTGTTCCATCTATATCTGTATATTTGGACGACATTAGTCTAATATGTAATGTGACAATCACTTACTTCATTCCAGAAGCCGGGAACCACTGTGCTACTCATCTCTCCGCAGGAAATCTTCTGCTCACCTCCGGAGCTTAAAGGGAACCAACCACCTCAGATCACCCTAATACACAGTTAGTACATGTCCCTGCACGCTAAGGATACGTTTCCATGCCTGCTGCCCTGCCCTGATGGGCGTGATCGTTATCTCCTCTGCACAGAGGGAGGGGGAGCGCTGCCATGCAATGCACAGCCCTGAAGTATAACAGAAGGAGGGATACGCCCAGAAGTCTTCAGGCTAGTAACTTCATAAAGTCTTTCTATCGGTTATACTAATGCAAGATTTTACACAAAAACAGTGCTGGAAACGTATCCTTAGCGTGCAGGGACATGTACTAACTGTGTATTAGGGTGATCTGAGGTGGTTGGTTCCCTTTAAACCGACCGCTGGAACTATACTACTCTGCTGACGTCCACAGACACGTGTTGTGCACTTCCAGTTTAGTAGTAATGATTCATGAGTATACAGAGTGGCAGCACTCACCGATCTTCTTGGACAAGCTTTTATTACTTTTTAAAAACACAGCATTTCAGCGGTTTGGGGGTGCTCACACAAGGGTGCGGGGGGGATGATGGGAATCCACCTAATGATGGCCCGTTTCACGCCACACATGGGAACTTCACCAGGTTACTGCCATGTGAGCACCCTCAAACCGCTGAAATGCTGTGTTTTTAAAAAGTAATAAAAGCTTGTCCAAGAAGATCGGTGAGTGCTGCCACTCTGTATACTCATAATATGTAATGTGAGGCTTTAGACCTGTGACTTTAAGACAATGTCCCTCTAGGTGGAGAGCAGTATTATAACTAGAACATGACCATTAAGGGGCCCTGATACAGATTTTGCATCAGTTCTAAGAAGCTCCAAGCTGCATCATCTCTGACGCCAGCTATGATTAATTGCAGTGACACCATGAGATCATCGACTTGTAAAATAATATTCCGCTGAGACAATTCTGTACACGACTACAAGTTTTCTTCTACCAGGTCTACGATATTGCTGGCGTGGCCTCTGTGTTTGTGTTTGAACTGAACCTTAGGAAACGTACTGTAAATGCCAGGAGGCCAATATAAGATTAGTCAAAAGGGGATGATTTCAGCTTTACGCTAATGTAGAGTCATCGTCAGATGCCACCTAACATTTCCGAACAAAGTGCAAACTGCAGCGTGTCACCTTTTCCAGATTGAAATATCAGAGGGGTCGGATTTAACCAACCATGTAAAAGCTTTTAACACTGGGCTTCATTGTAACTAGATTAAACTGGAAATGCATTCTTCATTATAAAATTTTAATAGTGAAGATTGAAGTGTATGAAATGGGGAATATAAAATGCTAATTGAAATGTATTTGTAATAAGACTGCATTATTAATTAATCAAATGTCACTCAGCACAATGCAGTCAACCATGTCAGCTAAAAAAAGGGATTTTCAATCTGTAACCCCTCGACCTACAATGCCAGGATTTGTGATAGATGTGGAGGGACTCTCTGCTTCTGTAGTTGGTTCTTTCTGCAATTCGACCCATGACAGATTGATGGAAAGCAAATATCAGTTAGTCCTTCAGGAGAGATTTTGGGGATCACAGTCCAGCAAATAAATTTGCAATAAGCTGGCACTGGATATAATAGAGATTTTTTACCTCAGTCTCCATTTATTTCTTTGTACAATAAACCGTAGCAACATTTTTATTGTTAAAGTATTTAGATTTTTGGAGTTGTTTACTTTAATATGGAACAGCACCATTTCACCAACTATGCTGGGACTTTGTGACAATTGTGCAATCTTTGTGCATATGTTACCTTCCCTACTCTTATCCAAAGTCTGTCTAACCAGTTTGCATCTAACACATACATATCCTTAGGCCGAAGACACACTGAGTGATACTCCTGCGAGATACTTATATGAATCTCGCATGACTCACCTGGCATGGCCGCCGACTCTCTGGACAGAAGCATGCCAGCTGCATCTGTTTCTATGCAGCTGACACACACCTGTCTAGAGAGTCGGCGGCCGTTCCGGATAAGTCATGTGAACCTCATGCGAGTATCTTGCCTGCATGTTGCTCAGTGTGTCTCCGGCCCTAACTAAAAATTCTGAGTAAATCATTAGCCTTAAGCCACATTCAGACTGTGCATTTTTCAATCCATTTTTTGTAGTGCACTGCAGAAAATGGATCACTCAAATGACACCACAGCAAAGCCTATGGGTTTTTATTTTTGCCATTCAGACTGTGCTCTTTTAAAGTGTTCCGTTTTTTCACTTTAGGAGATCTCCATTCTTGAAAAGGACATGTCAATTTCTGTTGTGTTTTTCTCATAGAAGCCCTTCAAAATGGGGAAAAAAACACAGCAGTCAAAAACAGATTAAAAAACGTATACAAAAAGGTATGTTTTTTAGGTGCATTTTTTTTGAGAGCTCCTGTTTTGCAGCTAAAAATGCAGCAACATGGAGCAATAACAAACCCACACAGTCTGAATGTAGCCTTTAAAAGGTATGTGCACAACTAGTGCTTTGGTATATTTTTTTTATACATTTTTACAGGGCCAGCATTTGTATACCCGGGCAAGTACTGGGGCCCTGGACTGCTGGAGGGCCCACTGGCGATAAGGACAGGCAACCCTGACGGCCAAGGGCCCATCAGGGACAGGCAGCCCTGACAACAAGGGGTCCATCAGGGACAATCAGCCAGCAGCTGAGTGCTGCCACAGTGCTGCCAGTGCAAATGGATAATTTGCATAATATGCAAATTAGCCATGTGCTGGCTCCTTGGGGCAATGGAGCTTCCTCTTTTGCAGACTGCAGCAGAGTGATGACTCATCACCCTGCGACCTCATCACACTGGTCAGCCATGCAGGAAGGAAGCACAGACTGGAGCCTATGGCAAGGATGCAGTGGAGATAGCATCTGCAGAAGATGGCCCTGGGGGAGCAGAGGGAAGTTGAGTATAAATATTTTTTTTTTTACTGTGTGCAGCAAGATGGGAGATTATATATACCAAGATGAGGCCAGGATGGGGACATATATGTGGTGCCCCTGCGGTTCAGTCGCCACTATGGTACTCCACCTAACAGGTGTGGCATCATGCTTACAGGTAAGATGGGAAAGCTTTGCTGAGACCCCCAAAACACTCCCAACACTATCCAAACTCCAGGCCAGGGAGATGCTAGGCGGAAGAGACTAACATTCAGAGCAGTTCCCATCTACTGGCTGGAGGGAGGAGTTAGGTTAGGGGTGGGAGGCAAAAAGAGAGGAACAAGTTCGAGTCAGGAGCTGGGAAGGAGCAGGACACATGTGGTTCAGCTGTGAATCCCAGGTCTGAGGACCCAAATCTGCAGCTGGCTGGACAGCCGGGCAGAGGAACTAGCTGCACAGTGGTACCAGCCCTAATTTGGTCTGGATATCTTCAGGACCAGCTGAGAAACTGGAGGTCACTGAGCTGCAAGTACAGTGACCACCATAGTGGACTCTCCCGAGGCTAAGAAACTATATAGGGTAAAGAGGCAGTTTCTCGCAAGGCCCGGAGTCACCTGCCTTCTTGGACTTGTAACCACAGGACACTAGGAAGGTTGTCAGCCTGGGAAGGAGCCGAGGGAGAGGATCTACAGTGCCTACAAGTAGTATTCAACCCCCTGCAGATTTAGCTGGTTTGATAAGATGCCAATAAGTTAGAGCCTTCAAACTGCAAACGAGAGTAGGATTTATTAACAGAAGCATAAACCTTACAAACCAAAAAGTTATGTTGCTCAGTTGAATTTTTATAAATTTTAAACATAAAAGTGTGGGTCAATTATTATTCAACCCCTATGTTTAATATTTTGTGGAATAACCCTTGTTTGCAATTACAGCTAATAATCGTCTTTTATAAGACCTGATCAGGCCGGCACATGTCTCTGGAGTTATCTTGGCCCACTCCTCCATGCAGATCTTCTCCAAGTTATCTAGGTTCTTTGGGTGTCTCATGTGGACTTTAATCTTGAGCTCCTTCCACAAGTTTTCAATTGGGTTAAGGTCAGGAGACTGACTAGGCCATTTTTTTCCCTCTTGAACCAGGCCTTGGTTTTCTTGGTTGTGTGCTTTGGGTCGTTGTCTTGTTGGAAGATGAAATTACGACCCATCTTAAGATCCTTGATGGAGGAGCGGAGGTTCTTGGCCAAAATCTCCAGGTAGGCCGTGCTATCCATCTTCCCATGAATGCGGACGAGATGGCCAGGCCCCTTGGCTGAGAAACAGCCCCACAGCATGATGCTGCCACCACCATGCTTGACTGTAGGGATGGTATTCTTGGGATCGTATGCAGTGCCTCCAGTCTCCAAACATCACGTGTGTGGTTGGCACCAAAGATCTCGATCTTGGTCTCATCAGACCATAGAACCTTGAACCAGTCTGTCTCAGAGTCCTCCAAGTGATCATGAGCAAACTGTAGACGAGCCTTGACATGACGCTTTGAAAGTAAAGGTGCCTTACGGGCTCGTCTGGAACGGAGACCATTGTGGTGGAGTACGTTACTTATGGTATTGACATGTGAAGCTCATTGTTATTTGTGCCTGAACTACTTCTTAATACTTTAGGGGGACCAAACAGAATTCTGGTGGTTTGAGGGGTTGAATAATAAATGATCCTCTGAATTAACTTTTAACGCTTTAAAAAAAAAAAAAAGAAAAAAAAAAAAATTTTTTGTGGCACTGCATTTCTCACTTCCAGGCTTATCTACAGTCCAAATGTCACAATGCCAAGTTAATTCCGCATGTGTCAACCAGCTACA
The DNA here is from genome assembly GCA_033576535.1 of Allobates femoralis. Lineage (NCBI taxonomy): Eukaryota > Metazoa > Chordata > Amphibia > Anura > Aromobatidae > Allobates > Allobates femoralis. The sequence goes on from JARQOC010000003.1 coordinate 777,694,094, forward strand.
TCTGCAGGTGGTTGAATACTACTTGTAGGCACTGTATATATGGAGCCCGTAGAAGCGGAAGTTATCCGCGAAACGGTTATCCGCGAAACGGTGACCGTCGCTTTAGCACCTCCCTCCCTGCACCCTTGGATGTAATTCACGTGGTCAAATAAAGTTGGTTTGTAACCAGGAAACACGAGTGCCGCCATCTTCTTTTCCTATGGATCTATATATATATACTAGCTGTACTAGGAATGTGTTAACAAAAATTTATTCAGCACACAAAAAACACAAAACAAATCGATAGAAATGTAATTATTAAAAGGCAAAAACTAAGCTAATAGAAGCATTTACAACATATATTTCAACACTACAGATATTCCACACAGATTTAACTAAATTGGCCAAGTAATGCGAAGTAATCTTCTACTCCTTATTCGAGAGCCTTTTGATAGACGACATTCTTAGTTCTTCCTTCAGGTGCAAAGACGAACAGATTTTTGGCTGTTCCAACTCCTGAACAGACCACATAAAGTTGACCATGAGAAAAGCATGGAGATTGTAAATAAATTCCAACTACTTTCAAAGACTGTTCCTGAGCCTTGTTGATGGACATAGCAAATGCCGTCGAACAGGAAACTGGAGGCGTTTAAAATCAAAAGGCAAATCAGATGGAATAAGAGGAATTGTTGGAATGAAAACATCTTCTCCTGTGGCACATCCTGTCAAAATGGTTGCCTCAATTACATGTGGAAACAGGTTATTAATCAAGAGTCTTGTTCCATTACACAGCTTTGGTGGATCCTCGCTTCCCTCTCCTCAGAAAGTTCATTGCGGGGGACTAATCCATCCAAGCCGCAATACCATCGACCATTGGAGGACTGTGGCGGCGCTGGTGACCATCACCAGACACTGCAGGTGGGGTCACGAAGACAAAAACTTTATCTTTTATTTTCCCCTAATCATATTGACCACCAGGCCCATGGTTCAGGCAGCCACCTGTGACACCCCGGTCTGAGCGTGAGATCTGAGTACCCCTGGCCTGGGCGAGTCATTATCATATGCACTATATATCTTCCGCCATTTTGTGACTCCTGAAGCCATTTTATAGTTATCATGTCTATTCTGACTAAAAACCTCTGTAACAGTCTGTTGCATGAGGAACAGATAAGGGTGGACGGGAGTCAGACAAAAGTTAGATTCCCGGAGAAAAATCTTCTCTATCTCCTTGCTGTTAAGATAATGGTCCCAAGGCCAACAGGCCTTGTGAGCGTCAACCGTTGTTATCTTCTGTAGTCTGTTAAAGTTCACCAATTATTTCAAACTGTCTATAATGCATATTCGTTAAAAGTCCCCACCATTGTATGATGTAATCTATTCTAAATCCAAGTTTCTGTAATCTATAGAAACATTACTGCAATAAAGAACGGACATACACTCTCGTGAAAGACCAAGGTTCTGTGTCTTTGATTTGAGCATAGCCAGCACAAGGTATGCCTGTTGCAGATACTTTATATTAAACTAGATGGTGGCCCGATTCTAACACATTGGTATTCTAGAATATGTATGTAGTTTATGTATGAAGAAGCTGTGGAGGCGAGCACGGAGGAGAAGCCTCGTCTGCCGAGCTGCATGCCGGCATGGAGCTCGGCAGACGAGGCTTCCCCTCCGCACTGGCCTCCACATGTGCTCTTCCATCCCCCGTAGCTCCATGGCAGCATGTAGCTTGGCGGCTGAGGCTTCCCCTACGCCTGGCCTCCACAGTGCTGTTATTTTGGTCATTGTATCTGTTTCTCTGTAACAGACATCCCGCGTCGCTGATTGGTCGCAAGCAGCTGGGCTCGACCAATCAGCGACGCAGGATTTCCGTTACAGAAAGAAAGATGCGATAAGGTGATTATATAGTAGATCAGTCTACTCTGGTTAGTTTTGAGTTCCCGGCTTTATCAGTTGTCAATCTTGTGGTGCTGGCATCGTTTATTTGATACTGTCAAGTATGGTCAGGTCATTTTTCAGTATGATACCAATAGTAGCTTTGAATAGTGCTCGGGCAGCTCATTCAGAATATGTAAAAATCATTAATGTACTATTTGTAGTTCTCTTGCTATAAGTACTTCACACCCTGCAGGCATCAGTAAAAGAAATTGACATGACTCCTGAGTAGTCTGAAGGCCACTTCACACACACAGATATCTGAGTCCAATATCTGAACAGATCTCTGGTTGCAGTGAAATCATGGATACATTGCTCCATTTTGTGGCTGTGTACAACATGGAGCAATGTATCCATGATTTCACTGCAACCAGAGATCTGTTCAGATATTGGACTCAGATATCTGTGTGTGTGAAGTGGCCTTGAGAGTCATAGTATGTAAGTGTTATTTAAATAACCACACCTATCCAAGCTGGTATTCTGTCTCTCCCCTCAGTGCTACTTACACTGAATCTGCAGGCTGCTGGGGAGGGGGTTGAGAGGGTTTAGTGGTACAACTCTTGTAGTAACATCACTAGCCTGTGCTGCTTGCGAGAGATTTATGTTTATATGAACATTTGTTTTCCTGAATACATGTAATGTGTGTATTTGCTGAGCAAATGATCAAATGTTCATAAAAACACAAAAAAATATCTCCAGCACACACTACACACATGCATCAGATACACACAATGAAGATTTCAGAGCTATATCTGCTAAGGCCCCCTTCACACCACGATTTTTTGGGATCAGTGGCCCCCATGTATCCCTACGGGCACAGGATGGGCCCAGATGGGCATGGATTGGTGCTTAATAGCCATCTGTGTCTGCAGGGATCCGATTGTGTTCACTGTTTTCACGTCCCCAAAATCGTAGACTGTTCTGATTTTAGGCACAGCGGACAGAATTGGACAGCATCGGATCCAATGCTGTCCAATTCAAATAACATGGGGGTCTATGGAGCTCGGATCCGGGAAAAAACAGGATCGTTTCCTGATCGATTTTTGTACTGAGATTCTCAGTACACTAAAGCTGTTCTGCTCAGTGTAATTTTTCTTTAGCAGTGTATCTACATACACTATCTACATACACTGCTAAAGTGAAGTTAAATAAAGCAATGTACTAAAAATAAAATAAATAAAACCTTACATCTCTGCCGGCTGTCTGGGACTGAGAAGATGCTGCCTGGACCTTGACCTAAAATGTGATTGGCTGGTAGCGATCAGGTGGTATGTCACGTCACATATCACATGATCGCTACTGGCTAATCAGAGATCTTTAAGGTCCTGGAGCATTCGGACACCTTCTTGGGTCCCGGGCCAGTCGGCAGAGAGGTAAGTATTTATTTTTTTTATTTTTAATACATGTTTTCTCTTTTATGTTGGCTTCTTTCTCCCCCGTGTGACATCACAGCTCCGACACCACTGGGCTCCTCCCAGCTCTTTTTGTGTCTGAATCCGTCAAAATCACTGTGAACTCACTGTGATTGACAGATGGAATGAATCTTTTATTTTGAAGTTTACAGAGGATAGGAGGGAAGTATAAATAATAAAAATACATGAATAAAGAGAGCTTAGACTAAGGAATTAGAAAATTATATCAGGTACATATGGATTTGTGACCTGACAGAGTCCCTTTAAGTAGAATGAGCATGTCACCTTTCATTCATAGGCTTACTAATCCTGGGGTATAATTAGACGACATGAGATGGAATATAGGCTTACAATTTAGTTTTGACATTGTTGTGTATTTTGTTCATTTTATTGGGCACATTGCTTCAGTTTTTTAGACGAATTCTGGTCAGAATCCACCTGAAAAGATGTTGAGTGCGCATAACATAATAAGAGAATCCCAATAGTCATCACAGAGAGTCTCTGTTGCACACACTTTGCGTCTGTGTATTCTTTTCCTTTGTACAGCCACTCCCTTAAACCCAAGGTAGATAAATTATACCTCAAATTTAACATCCAAATGAAGGGTTCATTGGATATTCTTATGATTTTCACAGATAGCACTCCTACGCTATGGTGCATTTCAAATGTCCATGATGATTGTGGTGACATGTTTGACTTTGATCCTTGTCGGATCAAGATCGGCAGTGAAGCCTATGGGTCAGTGGAAAAAGAACGGAAAGCATTCAGATGACATCCAAGTGAAGTTCGATTTTCACAGACTTTCAAAAGAAGAAATTGGAGAAACGAGAAAAAGTGATGACACTGGGACCTCACTCTGATCAAAGTCTGGTCCAAAGAATTGGTCTGTGAAATAAATGGACATCTGAATAAGGCCTAAAGGCTGTAAAGGCCTACAAACAATAACAATACGAAATAATGTGGAACGTCTGCGGCAACGCACAATTGTCATATTTATCATATTTCCAGTAGGAAATACAGAGATAGTGCAAGATGCACAGTTCTGTGCAAAGAGAATAACCCGTTTGCAAAAATATTCACCCGGATGATACGTCTACAGCATCATTTACTTCTTAAATCAAGCCTTCGTCTTTCCATCTCAATAATGAGGCTGGGGGATGAGCCCAGAACGTTTACAGATTGATGTTCGTAGACATCAAGAAGCAGAATTCTGGATTAAGTGAGGATGTGTCAGCTTAATGCTGATTCAGTCTTATCTGCACTTTGACAGCATCCATCACATCTCACGTCTGTAATATAATTTCACATATGAGAAGCGGTTGGTGTGGCTTTATAGTACAACAGATAGATTTATTATGTTAACCAGCATTGGTGCAGAAAATAAAGCCGGAATATATTTCCCATGGATTCCCTTTTATCTCTAACACATGAATGGGATCTAGCCGAAATGAGAGAGCGTCAGGCTTACATATTCTTTGATGTTCTCTCGAAAGGTCATGCTAGAGATGTCACTAATGTGATCCCATGAAATGTAACTATTAAGCACATCAAGATGTTTTAAGCATTAGAACACCCACATCATGCCGCGTTTAATGTTTTCTTTCAGAGTGAGATATTTAGCTCCACAACTGTTTTGCTGATAACCTTGAAATCCATTTTTTTAACGATCTGCCTCTCAGTTATCGTTAATGTCCCTATAATATAAATACTGGGGAGATGAAATGCAAGAATACCAGTAACAGCTGTATGGGCAGCGTTGCAGAGCTGCCTGACTTGGAGATATGTGTCTCTTTGTTTATTAGAGATTTTTATGTATATTTCTGCCTGTAACTTCCAAATGGTGACAGAATATAAAAAAGACAGATGGGTCTGCATTATAAGTCTACAGCTCGTGAATAATAAATCTGTACAGGTTATGTCTTCTATTTCTCAGATAATGAATTCATACTTAAAGAGATGATTAATACAATAAAAAAAAGACCCCATGATATGTTTTTTTAAATTAATAGTTACTTAGACCCATAAAATTGTATTTCTTAGAAATTGTGCTTGTGGTGTATTATTACTGCAGGAAAAGGGTCCAATTAATCATTTGTAGTTTTTTTTTAAAGGGAATCTGTCAGTGGGATCAACCCTAGTAAGCTTTCTATATGGACATGTAGGTCATAGAAAGCTGAATAAAATGATACTCTGATATCCACTTTTTTATTAATATGTATATGAGCAGTTTAGATCTGTGGGCTGAACACTGATCTCCCTGAGAATCTGCCTCGAGAGGTTATTTTAAATGAAAGTGACATTACTAGTATGAGACATGTAATGGCTGACAGGCTTCTCTCCTGATTTACATGTCTCAAACTGGTAACACCCACTGTAATTTAAAATAAGATCTTAAGGCAGATTATCCGGGAGATCTATGTCAGATACGTAAATCTTAACAGCTCACTTACAAAGTGTGATTAGTCTGAAATGAAACATTGGAGATATCAGGGTGTCATTTTATTCAAATTTCTATGACATACATGCCCATATAGTGTGAAGGATAGTGCCTGGCTCAATTACCAATACTGGTTGCTCTAGTAGAAAATAATGTAATACTGTGGATAACTCAGGAATCTAATGGTGTGGGCGCAAAAACACGACTGAGACAAAGTATTAAGGTGAAAGTCTGTATTTGAGCACACATGCAGCAAACAGGGGCATGTACAAACAAACAATGAAGCAGTACAATAGAAGTTCAAACAACTGTGAGGCCAGTCAGCAAAGTCTCTAAACAAAGTTCACACATTTAGTGGCCAGTAACAGAATAGTCAATCAGTAACAGTTCCTACTGGTAGTGGCCAATAATGAAAAAGTCAATAAGTAACAGTTTACACTGGTAATGGCCAATAATGGAATAGTCTATTAGCAACAGTTCATATCCAGGGAGGTTTGAAAATAGTATAGTCTTTGAGAACACAGTCCAGAACTGGATGCAGTGCAGAGCAACAAAATGCAAGTTCCATACAGTCCAGAGCTCTGTAACTGCCCTTACTGTACATAAACTTAACTGAACGGATGCAGCGGAACCTTTTAGAACATCAGGGCTTATGCGAAGCGGGGCAGGCTGAAAGAACCTGAAGCAGAAGCAAACTCCAGACAGAGCAGCTTGATGCAGCGAGGCCAACTGGAAGCAGGTTGAGATTAGCTGGACTTCAGACTGCAGAGAAGCTAAAACAACCAAACCTGAATAGCTGGTGAAGGAGCACAAAGTTGAGATGCATGGAGGAGCCAGAGATCCAGAGCACAAAGAATACCGAAGCTACTCCTATCAAGATATTTAATTTACAACTATAACTAACACCAGACTTCATTTGCAATGCTGGTCCAGTTGAAATGTGATGTCGGGCAGGGTGCATGGTGCCAGCACTGGCATTGGGCCTCCTTGGCTCATGGGCCACATAGCAGATGCATGGTCTGCTGCCATTGTGATATGCCACTGTCATGTTGTCTCTGTGCTTCCTCACCACCCTGTAATGGAAATTCCCAGCCAAGGCCATTGTAAAAGTTATCTTGAGGTTGTGGCCTACCACACAAGTTTGGCACACCTCTTATATGCTCCCATTTCTTTCTCCATAGAAATTAATTGGAAATTGTAGCCAGTGTCGGACTAAGGTACTAAGGGCCCACCAGTAAGATTAATTCTGGGACCCACTGTGCAGCTATAACAAGTCTTACTATAACTTCAAATTTGAATTCCTTTTATATAAATATCATGTTTACCCCAATGTCCAAAACAAATACAATAATTTACATCAACAGAATGTCAACATCAGGCATAGTGATACTAAATGAGCACTAAATTATATACTCATAGCAAAAGACGGTGGTGAGATCTCCAACTTAATACTCTTAAGGTACCTTTACACGCCGCAACTGCAGTGAATCAACTGCTACGCAATCGGGATTTTCATCACGGTTGCTTAGAAGTTGCGATGAAATTGTGGCGTGTAAATGTTCAACTTGCTCTGTGATTTTCGAAGTTGAGCCCGGTTGCAGTTTCAGAGCATTGTTCTAAAACAGAGTCACGAGGTGAATTACCCTGGTTGTGACGTGTAAACGGGGTATCTGGCTCGATTCTGCGTCACCTAGTGAATTCCCAGAGGCGTGCCACAGCGTGCTGGACACCGCGTCCATCAGCGATGATTGGGGGGGGGTTATCATGTGTTTCACAATATTAGACTGTCCATTCACACTACACAATTGCAATGGTGTCATGTATTAGCCAGCCTTCTGCACAGGCTGGCCAATCATGACGCTATTGCGTTGTCTAATCAGCGTGTTTGGGGGGCGGAATACACAACTCTGTCACGCCTCTGTTCTTGAGGCGCTGCACAGGTACGCCCACATTCCCTTAGTGATTGGGGCGTGTGAAACGGCGTCAGGACTCAACCGGATGTTTCCCGCAGGTTCTGTGTCAACTTCCAGGGAGCCATGTTCCATTAGGTTGAGGGCGCAATTGCGGCGTCTAAATGCGGCATCAGCGATTGGTATCAACCGTCAAAAACGTGCACGCACACATTCTATTGCCACCGATCGCCAGTGATAGTTGCGGCGTGTAAAAGTACCTTTAGAGGGAACTGTCATTCAAAAAACAGTCTATTGTTGTCTTCATTTACCATCTGAGGAATATTGCCTAATTATGAGCAGGCATGAATAAACTGTCCATACCCAGGATTAATTTTAAAATATTTGGTCTCAGAGCCTTTTGATACGCAGCCATCACACTTTGGAACTCATTACCTGGATCAATCATGGACGTAAAATCCCTGGACATATTTAAATCAAGATTCAAAATACATTTGTCCAGTTTGTCATATAAAGACAAATAACGCCCTTACCCTTACATAGGACATTGTATCAAAATGATTTATTCGTCTAATGTGTTTTGAATCCATTGGATGAAAAGAACTATACTGTGAAGATCTGAAGTTGTGGTTGTAATAATCACCTAGGCAGATTAACGATGCAACAGTCTTTATTTGCATCTGTACATGATATTACAGCAACTCCGGTATCCAGGTAGATGATCACAATGTGATGCCCTCAGTCCACAAGACCAGAAACCAGCTGAAAAAATAGTGCTGAAGTTATTTCCTAAAATCCAGAAGTAGATATCTTCAACGACCATAGGGTGTGTATCCAGGTTCAGATGGCAAGAATGGTTCCTAGTATAGTTCCTCAAATCCGAAAAGGTAGATATCACGCCTGTAGCACATGCATCAGGTTCAGTGGGCAAGAGAAGTCCTTAGGATAGTTCTTAAAATCCAGAAGGTATATATCACGATTGTAGTTCGTGTATCCAGGTTCAGTCTGCAAGAATAACCCTTTTAGGATTGTTCCTCATATCCGAGAAGGATGATATCATGACAGTAGCACATGTATCCAGGTTCAGTTGGCAAGAATAGTCCTTAAGCTCCCGTCAAACACAACGACGCACCAGCGATCCCAACAATGATACGACCTGGTAAGGATCGCTGGTACGTACCTTTGGGGTAGCTGGTGAGATGTCAAACAGTCAGATCTCACCAGGACTTCAGCAATGATCCGGAATGATAGGAGGTTGTTGAGAATTGTCACTCTCGGGCGTAGTATTGAGATAGTTGGTCGTTGTCCCTTTCAAACACAGCGATGCAGCGTTCCCAGCGGGAGCACAATGACCAAAAAATGACCCAGAGAAATTGTAATGATCATCGATCTCACAGCAGTGGCCTGTTTGCTGCTGTCACACGTAACGAGATCGTTAGTGAGATCGCTGTCACCTCACAAAACCTGTGATGTTACAACAATCTCGCTAATGATCTCATTATGTGTGATGGGGGCTTTAGGATAGTTCTTAAAATCCAGAAGGTAAATATAAGGACTGTAGCACATGTATCCAGGTTCAAACTCTATAGTCCATCCATAAGCTTCCAAACCTGATCTCCGCACTGATCTTCTATCTCCCAATTCACAGCACCAACTAACCTCCCCCAAACATGTATCATCTTCTTTTCTGCCTTTTTTTTAAATCAGCCCCTTACTTGGGCAAGATAAGCACACCCAACCCCCTTAACTATCAGGTACATTCAATTCAAAGAGAAAAAGAAGTTCAATGGAGTTCTGGTCAGTCTTTCAATGGTGTGTACCCAGGAGGTCCCCTGCAAGGAGAAACAAAAGACTCACGACCACCCAACCAGATGAAGAACATTAAATGGTAATTTAGACCTGATTGCATTATGGTCTATAGAAACAGGCTTGAAGTGACACTCTGGTACATCCCTTTTCCCCTTTCGAATTGTGTACCTTTAACTGACAAGCAAGAAAATCTCCAATAAAACACAAAAACAATATTGATGTAATCAGCGTTCCGTGCTGTAAAAAGTCCTCTCTACATCCATTGGTCCAAAAGTATTTAGTCCCTGGCTATTACCTCACAAATACAAACACTGTAATGTAATTGTGTATGATATTACTTGATATTATTAAAGGAATTGTCCTGGACAATTTTATTTTTAACTTTGGGCCTAAGAACTAACAGGCAGTTAGCTGCTACCCCCTGAATGTTGTACTCAGTGGACATCATGGACCACTCATGCCAGCGGTTCATGTCAATAGGGTAGCTTTTCTGGGCTGCTCTGTTGATGTGGTGTGACTGCCATGGTCATGCTGACTGACAGCTGGGTCTCCACAGTTAAGTAGCGTGGAGCCGGCTGTCAATCAGTGTGACTTCATCAGTCACGCCCAAAGAACAGAGCAGAAATTGCTGCTCTCTAAATGCAATGTCAGTGGAAGTCACAGTATTGCCAGCAGGAGAGGTCTGTGACGGTCTTTGCAGGTAGAGATGTGCGCTGGGTAGAACAGGCAGGTAGTTCATACCGGTCCTCCTGTTAGTTCATAGGTCCAAAGTGAAGAAATAGTTCCAGAAAACCCATTTAATGAAGGCACAATGAGGTCTGTATTATGCACATTAATTTAGAAGTAAAAAATAAGGCACAAGCATGGTCCAAATTGCATCTCTCAGTGGTGGGCAGGGCGAACCTGGCCAAAATGATCCTTATGCCTAAGATTCTTTACGTGCTTCATAACTCTCCTGTGTGGCTCCCGTGGGGGTTGTTCCAGAGGTTAAACTCTCTATTTAGGGATTTGGTATGGGGCAGGGGGCAACCCAGAATTAAACTTGAAATCTTGCAACGGCCAAAGTCGGAAGGGGGAATTGCTTTACCAAATCCTTGGATTTATTTTTTAGCGTCCCAGAGCCAGCATCTTAGAGGGTGGGTATCGAGAGGGCAGGGAGACTCAGTAAAAAAGGTTTTGGAACTTATGACTGGCAGGTCCCCACTGGTACAGAGCTTGGAGGCGGAGATCTGGGACAGTTTGGAGGAAGGTTTCCCACCATGTGCTTGGTACAGAGGGTGTGGTCTCGAGTGAAGAAACTGAGGGGCATAAGTGGCTTCACGAAATATACTCCTGTGTGGATGAATAGAAACTTAGGTGAACTCTGTAAGTTGGGAGGTCAGAGAGCATGGACACGTGGTGGACTTGAGTATCTATGGCAGCTTGAAGAGAAGGGGAGGTTGAAGTCCTTTGAGTCATTAAAGCAAAACTTTGGGATCCCGGACACAGATGGGTTCTTATATCACAGGGTGGCACATGCCTATAACAGACAAAGGAGACTGAGTAATCTCAAGATTCACAAGGACATAGTGTTAGACTATATTTGTATGGATGGTGACACTAAAGAAGTGATTTCGACTATATGTGGTGATCTGTTGCATACATTCTTGCTGCGGCATCCTATACGGGCTCGGGATAAGTGGGAAGAAGAAATAGGGGAAATAAATGATGAGGTGTGGGACACTATACTGGAATATGGTTCGAAGTTGTCTTTGAGTGAGCCGGGTAGGATGTCGCAGCTCTATTAGGTGCACAGAGTTTATAGATCACCTGAGTTTTTACACAGGATTGGGGTTAGGAGTACATCAGAATGTCCGCGATGCATGCATGAGGGTGCGGGAGTGCTACATATGATGTGGGAATGTCCGAGACTGCAAGCTTTTTGGATGGTTGTGATAAATTTGATTGAGGGAAGGTATGGATGCGTGATTCCGAGAATACCAATTGTGTGTGTGTTAGGTTATGTGGAAGAAATAAATGTGATGAGTGTGCAGAAGATTGCGGTGGCAAGATTGTTATTCATGGCGAGGAAGTTGATTGCGAGGGCGTGGATCAGGGCAGAGCCTCCCTCCAGGATGGAATACTTACGACAAGTGGCGTATATCATACGAACAGAGGAGAATATATATAAGAAAAGGAGTGCCTTTACAATGTTTGAAACATTGTGGGATCCATGGTTGCGGGTGGAGGATAATGTGTCAGGAGGTGTATGAGCGACGACTGTGACAAATGTTTTCTTTTATACTGCTGGACCTGTGGCTCAAGAAGAAGATGGAGGATGTATATACGAGGATTCTAGATTTAAGTGCTATTGTTTGTATAGAAATGCATACAGGGAATCTGGTCATGAGTATGGAGGGTGGGGGTGGGATCCATAGTTGGGTTCATATCATATAAAAGGTAAAATAACGTGATATTATCTTTCTGATGTGTGTTGCAATATTATGCTGAGTTTAATAAAAAACATCTGAACAAAACAAATTTAGAAATAAAAAAAATTCTGTTGTCTGATAAAAGAAGGACAACCTAAACTGCAGACCTGAATCATACCGGCAGATTCTATGTGCGGAAATGATGGATAGCTCCTGTCACTATGAATAAAATCACAAGCTTCTGAAATATAACCTGTGATCATTGATCGTTCCCAAGAAGGAGTACTATCTGTCCTGAAGAACGCATATAGTAACTATTAATAAAATCATATATTGTGATATGCTGCAGGAGAGGTGACTCAGCAGATCTAAATCATACATATTCAGCTGGATTATTACCAATCTATGTGTGTATAGAACACAATGCTGACCTGAAATACTGGCTGATAAGGCTGGTGCTAAAGCAAGTGGTATTGCAAGTAGAAATATCTTTACTGTATAAATTAAGGCAAAAGTACATATATTCTAAACTTTTACAAACAATAACTCATTCTTGAACTCAAAGTAGAGAAAATATTGGCAGGCTTGCAGAAAAAAGGGGAATATGAGTAATAAACATGAACAATAGACCAAGCCTGAGAAAACATACCTCTGCTGACCTAGATTGACAAGTCTCTATGTGCAGGGGCGTAACTACAACAGGAGCCCCAAAAGTCCCTTTGGCCTATAGAAAAAGACTAATGCTAGTTAAAATTTGCAATAATTGGGAGTCCTGTTGGAGCTTTTGCATCGGGACCCATGAGCATCAAGTTACACCACTTTCTATGTGTTCTATGTGCATGCATAGGCGGACAACTGTCAATCTAGTTGAGCAGTGTAGGAAGAAGCCAGCAGGGCCACACCTCGGTGACTAGTCATTCTAGTCGCGTCGTCCATGGCTGTTGATTTAAAATACGTTTTCTCTGAAATACCACACATGTGTCTAACATGGCAGAGCCAATCTCCAAATAACGTTGCCTGGTTTGAACAGCATGAATGAGCTGACATCTGACAAGGCTGTTTTTACCTTCTTGACCAGGTCAAATTTTAGAATTCTGACCAGTGTCAGGTTATGACGTAATAACTCTGGAACACAACGGATCGCAGTGATTCTGAGGTTATGTTTTCGTGACACATTGGACTTCACGTTAGTGGTAAAGTTTGGTCGACATGTTTTAGGTTTATTTGTGAAGATACTGGAATTTTGGCTAAAATTTTCAAACTTTTTATTTTTATGCCCTTAAACCAAAGGGGCATTCTAGACATATATTGATCAGAAACAGCTTCTGCCCACTATCCCCAAAACTCCCCCTCCCACCTACACTGCCCTCCTCCTCCATCAGCCACTCCCCCCCATAACTGAAGACCAACTCTCCTCCCTCCTGTCAAAATCACACCTCACCACCAGTGCCCACGACCCGCTCCCATCCCACCTCATTCCCAACCACACCTCCATTTTCATCCCAGGCCTCACCCACCTCTTTAACCTATCACTTACCACTGGCGCCTTCCCCTCGGCCTTCAAACACGCCCTAATCACGCCCCTCCTAAAAAAAACTCACTCGACCCCACCTCTGTCTCTAACTATCGCCCCATATCTCTTCTCCCATTAGCCGCTAAGCTACTTGAACAGCACGTCCACTCCGAACTGTCCTCTCCCTCTCCTTGTGCTCCCACTTCGACCACCTACAGTCTGGCTTCCAACCCCTCCATTCCACCGAAACAGCCCTGACCAAAGTCACCAACAACCTACTGACCGCCAAGAACAAACACCACTACTCCATCCTCCTCCTCCTTGACCTGTCTGCCGCCTTCGACACGGTTGACCACTCCCTTCTTCTCCAGATCCTGGAATCCCTCAGCATCACCCACCTTGCCCTCTCTTGGATCTCCTCATGCCTAGCGGACCGGACCTTCAGCGTCTCCCACTCCCACACCTCCTCCTCACCCTACCCCCTTTCTGTCGGAGTCCCCCAAGGTTCGGTCCTAGGACCCCTACTTTTCTCCATATACACTCTAGGCCTAGGGCAACTCATTGAGTCCCACGGCCTCCAGTACCACCTCTACGCCGACGACACCCAAATCTACCTGTCCGACCCTGACATCACCTCCCTACTCTCCAAAATCTCACAATGCCTTTCTGCCATCTCATCCTTCTTCTCTGCTCGCTTCCTTAAACTCAACATGGACAAAACTGAATTCATAGTCTTCCCTCCAAGAAATTCCCCCCCACTTCCCAACCTATCCATCTACATCAACGACTGCGCCCTCTCCCCAGTCCCCCAAGCCAAGTGCCTTGGGGTAATCCTGGACTCCTCCCTATCCTTCAAGCCCCACATCGAGGCCCTCACCACATCCCTCTGGCTCCAGCTCAAGAACATCTCACGGATCCGCTCCTTCCTCACCCACGACACCGCTAAAACACTCATTCATGCTCTTATCATCTCCCGCCTTGACTACTGCAACCTCCTTCTCACTGGCCTCCCGGCTAACTCCCTCACACCTCTCCAATCTATCCTCAATTCTGCTGCCCGACTAATCCACCTGTCCTCCCGCTACTCCCCTGTCTCCCCCCTCTGCCAAGCCCTTCACTGGCTCCCTGCCTCCAAGAGATCCCAATTCAAAACACTAACCATGGCGTACAAAGCCATACACAACCTGTCCCCACCATACATCTCCGACCTGGTCTCCCGATACCTACCCTCACGTAACCGCTGCTCCTCCCAAGAACTCCTCCTCTGCTCCCCCTCATCACCTCTAAGAACTCCTCCTCTGCTCCCCCCTCATCACCTCTTCGCACAACCGCGTCCAGGACTTCTCCCGGGCACCTGCCATACTCTGGAACTCCCTGCCCCAACACGTCAGACACTCTCCGACCCTGAGAAGCTTCAAGTGTCACCTGAAGACTCACCTATTCTGTCAAGCCTACAACCTGCCATGAGACCCAGGCGACCACCCCATACCTGACATTCCCCCATCCTACTGTATCCCCACCCCTTGTAGACTGTGAGCCCTCGTGGACAGGGTCCCTGCCCCTCCTGTACCTGTACGTCCCAATCGCCTAGATTTATTGTACTTATGCTTGTCTCCCTTATCCTCATGTAAAGCGCCATGGAACCTAATGGCGCTATATAAATAAATAATAATAATAATAATAATAATAAATATTTGCCTGCTCTAACCTGTATTGTAACCCCTATTCTATAACTAAATTAAACTCTTATCTACTCCCCATCCCCTCAAATTTGCTGGACCAGCATTATAAATAAGCATCTGTACTTTCTGTCACCACCACCTCATTGTACATTGTAAGCTCTTTAGAGCAGAGTTGTCATTAATTTTACTGTAACTATTGTATTTTTTTAATCTAACTTTTACTTATTACTGTTTGTATATGAACCTCTGAATTGTAAAGAGCTGCGGAATTACTCATGTATGTAAAGTGGTATGGAATTACTAGCGCTATATAAATGAATAAATATTATTATTATTATAATTGTGGCACCCCTGATGGTCAGGTGTCACACTGGGGTATTACACTCATAAAAGCAGTGTAATTTTCCCCAACTGCAAGTGGATGCTGGGCTGTTGGGTGGGACCCATTCCTGCACTCCCACACTAGAGTAGTGGTGGGAGGTTACTCTTGGGAGGGATATAGTCACCTCTAGGGGGAGTAGACAAGAGTTGGAGTTGGAGTCGAGGAGGAGTGTGGAGCGAGTCGGAAGGTCTAACAGGACAGCTCCAGGCTGATCCTGAGGAAAGATGAAAGGGGATCCTGAGAGAGGGTGTCCTGACACTGAGTCTGGGCCTGAGAGAGAAAGGGGGAACCCCAGTGTGGAACGACCATACTCCAGGAGCTTCCAGCCCCCCACGGGAACGCCAGGCTCGTAGGACATGGCCAGAGTCCATCCTAAGGTCATCACCGGCTGCTGCGGTCTGTTCACCGGCTGCAGCACTCTGCCACACGGAGCTGTCCACCTGCTTTTTCACTGCGAGGGAGGGGAGCCCCAAAATTACCTTCAAGGAATAATTGGGTACGGACTAATCCCAGGCGGGAAGAAAGGACACGGGTTCGTCAACTAAGGCATACCACGGGTACCTTCCTACCGACTGGCATCTACTTGCAGCTACCCGTAGGCTACTTGTTAGTTAACATCTTGCTGAACTGTGGACATTTTACAGTAAAGTACACGGGAGAGTGACTTTGCCTCCGTGTCTTTGTGCTGACATCATCAACCTTTTTACTTACAGCAATGCTGCCCCGGAGGATCAGCTCCACCTGTAGGGAGCTTTGCCATTCTTGCCGCAATACCATCACCCTCCGGAGAACTGTGGCGGCGCTGGTGATCCCTCACCAGTACTACAGATGGCATCACGAGACAATAACTCTTTTCCCCTTGTACATAACCCTCTTTCTGGCTCAGGCACCGCCACCCGTGACACCCCATGAACCCCTCTGAGCCTGATACCCGAGTACCCCCGGGCCTGGGGCGTGACAGAATATGTCGGCGCTATATAATAAAGATTATTAATATTATTATTATACTATTATGGGGTACTTTTGTGCTTTACTTTGCTATGGAAATTTTAAATGTTTAAAATGTTTTTAAATGTTTTTCATTTTGTATGTGTTTGCTGTTCTTTCTAATGCAATAAAGATTTAATGAATTTTGTACTCAGTGATCATCCTGTGTTGTGCATGCTGCTTTTTTCTTCTCTTTATAAACCAGAGAGTTATGTCACATAAAATTTTTAATAAATAACATTTCCCACATGTCTACTTTATGGTGGTTTCACACCTGCATTTTTTTTGTCCACTGTCCTAATCTGGCTGAGAACTGATGCTACTTGAAAAGGCCTGTCTCTATAGACTTAAGCTCCCGTCACACACAACGATGCACCAGCAATCCCGACAACGATAACGATCCTGTAGGGACCGTTGGTGCGTCCTTACCTTGTCGCTGGGGAGCTGTCATACAGGCAGATCTCCCCAGTGACCAGGGACCATGGAGCCACCTCCACATCGCTGGTGACTATGATAAACAGCGGGTATCTAGGCAGCACGCGCTGCCTAGATACCCGGTGTTTATCATAGTTACCAGCGTCCTCCCTGCTTACAGGCCGTGCTAAGCAACTGCGCTCTTTCAGCAACTGGCGTCCATGAATCGGATCGTTTTTCTGTTAGATCCGGCGCCCATAGACTCCCATGTTATGGGCGCCGGATCGCCCTGGATCCAGGAGGATTCTGTTTTGTTCGATTTTTGCCCTGGACACAAAAATTGCTGCAAGCTCCAACTTTTGTCTCTGGGGCAAAAAACGAAAACAGCTGGATCCTGACGGACAGACACCAAACCGGATGGCAAATAACTGCCATCCGGCACCATAGGGATACAATAGGGGCAAAATCGGATCCGGGGCTGTCCGGTTCACACCGGACAGCCCTGGACCTGAAGAACCGTGGTATGAAGCCGGCCTTAGGTGAAAAAACGTATACGTTTCCAATCCTATAGGGGTTCTTAATCATAGGTTACCTAGCACTTACCTAGTGACGAGCTCCCGGAAGCGATTGTGCGGACACAGCTCCTTTGCCCGCAGGATTGCCAGGACGCACCTGTGCATCCATTTGTGGTGAAGCAGTGGAAAATAGGACGTACCGGTACATTTAATGTCGAGAGAGGTTCAAGGCTATGGGGTCTTTACTGAAGTTATACAAAACATGGCCTATATAGTGGGCGAAGAGTTTTGACCAGAAGAAGCCCATCTACCTAAAAAGATATAAATAATAGGAAAGGCCTTGTTACAGATTTTACTTTGGGACCAAAAAGCTTCAAGTCATCGCTTGAAGGAGTAGTAAGGCTGGCTTCACACTTGCAGATGATCGCAGCGTTTTGCAGATGCATCTGCAAGTATCACATGCAGACCGCGGCCCCTATGTTTATATAGGGCGCACCGCGTCTAAGCTCTCATTATTCTATATGTGAACGTCCGCAGGCGGATGCTGCTAAGATCACACACTCCGCCCGCACCATGAGCAGATGTCGCGTCCATGGTGTGGGCGGAGTTGTGATCTGTAAGCAGCATCCGCTGCGACGGTTCACATATAGAATGAATGAGTGCTTTCAGACCGCGGTGCGCCCATTATAAACATAGCGGCCGCGTCTGCATGCTGATACTGCAGATGCATCTGCAAAACGCTGCAGATGCATCTGCAAGTGAAGGCAGCCTAAGTGCATTCAGACATTCTCCTAACCTTTCAGGTCCTCCTTCTTGTCACTAGTATGCTATATATAACTATCTAGTCATTATCTATTACTAAGTTTAATTAGTGTATTAGCACAACAGTTGAATACTAGTGATATCCATTGTTCAGAAATACAGCCGTGCCCATTTCTCTTTGCGGTTCATCTCTAGTGTGTGACCAGCATGGAGTGTGTGATTAACACTTATCTGCAGTGTTGTGTTATGACCATGAGAAACCTCTGCCTAGCAATCATCATAATTACAGTGGTATAATTTGTGTCTCAAATGTTATCCTCATTTACAAGCTCTTAGTTTAGCATCTAAAACATGGTGACGTTTCAGTGACAATTACTGCTAATTTAAAAATAAAGCGAATATCCACTTAAAGTCTTTGATACATTAAAACAATACCAGATAATTACAATTAGGATTCTAGCACATTGTTAGCCATTAATTAGTGTTTCCAGTGAATAATGTGTATTTAGCATGCTACTAATTTCTTAAAATAGAAAGGGGGAGATGAATAGCTACAACTTTGTGCCAAAAGTGACTTTTTTTTAAGATCGGAAATCTAAAGAATTTCTATCCAATAGTAGTTTAACTAATTTACACAAGAGTTCACATTGCTATAATTAAAAGGAGAATTAATGTAAAAAATATTCTCTGATGTGTTGACAACCTGATATAAAGCATAGTTTTAAGGCCACTTTACACACACATATCTGGGTCCAACTTCTGAACAGATCTCTGGTTGCAGTGAAATCATGGACACATTGTTACATTTGTACACAGCCACAAAATGGAACAATGTGTCCATGATTTCACTGCAACCAGAGATCTGTTCAGAAGTTGGACACAGATATCTGTGTGTGTAAAGCGGCCTTTAAGGTTTGATTGAAGGCACAAGCGCAATGAGTTCAGACTTTAGTTAGATGATAATATTGGTGATTGGTGAGTGTAGATCTTTATCTACTAGAGGAGGTTAGGGGGCCGTCACACGGAACGATATCTTGCCCGATATCGTTTAAGCTATCTCCTTTTTGATCGCTTAAGCGATATCGGGCAAGATATCGTTGCATGTAATCAAGCGATTTACGATGGTAAATCGCTTGATCGTGACATCGCTGATCTGAGGTTCGGTTCTCAGATCTAGCGATGAACGATGCAACGATCTGCATCATCGTGGTGTATGACACCACGATGATCCATCTCCCAGCGACCGCGCCTATGCTGGGAGATGGTAACTATGGTACACGTCGGGTAACTAAGCGACGCGCGGCGCCTAGTTACCCGATGTGTACCATAGTTACCAGCGAGATCGCGGATCCACATCGCTGGTGAGTCTGTCTGTGTGACATCTCACCAGCGATGTGAGCGATATTGTAAGCGATTGCGCGTGCACGTGATCGCTTACAATATCGCTAAAGATATCTCACTGTGTGACGGCCGCCTTACAGTGATTTATGAAGAACACAACCAGGTATGGGCTCAGGGGTGAACTGATCATCTGGCAAGGTTAAAATGTCACCTTTATTTCTATCACGTAAACTCATGGCCATGGTCATGACTTATGGCACTTCTTTGCCCAAAATGCATAGGCTCTTTTCTACTTTTCTACGTATGGGTTTTTACAGTTTTTGTAGCTTATCTTATGTGGTGGAAATAAAAGCAACGTTTTAACTTTGATATTTTTTGTGGATGAAAGATTTTTCATCACTATTCAATTCACCGCACCACAGTTATTGCTATGTTTCAAGTCTGGTGAGCTGGAAAACTTTTTTCTTCACTGCCTGGCATGTCTGATGAATGCCAGCTGCAGGTTTTTAGAATCTGGGCGAATCTGGCTGAAACCATATGTAACCGCATGCGGTTTCTCCCTTATTGACTTTCATTTTCGTTTTTTCTCCCCTGCTTCCAAGAGCCATAACCTTTTTATTTTTCCGTCAATATAGACATTTGACGGCTTGTTTTTTGCGGGACGAGTTGTACTTTCATATGCAATCATTTATTTTACCATATAGTGTACAGGGAAATTGCAAAAAAATTCTAAATGCAGTGATATTGCAAAGATAATGCAATGACACGTTTGTTTTTTGGGTATTTTAGTCGCCATGTTCACTATATGGTAAAACCAACATGACGGGGTGATGCCTCGGATCGGTACGAGTTCGTAGACACCCAACATGTATATCTATATTGGTATCTAGGTGCTGAAAAAAAATTCAGACTTTTTGCGCCATGTTCTGCGACCCGTAGCGTTCTCATTTTTCGGGATCTGGGGCTGTGTGATGGCTTATTTTTTGCATCTTGAGCTAACGTTTCTAATGATACTATTTTGGGGGGAATCTGCAGTTTTGATCGCCCGTTATTGCATTTTATAGCATTTTTTCCATTACGGCGTTCACGGCTCTCATTAACGGATTTATTAGGATGAAAGATCGGGCGATTCTGAACGCGGCAATAAAAAACGTGTGTTTTTTTCTGTTTTTAATACTTTATTGTGAATGGGGGAAAAAGGGGGTGATTTAAACTTTTATATATTTTTTTTTTTTTACAGGTTTTTAAAAACTTTATTTTTTTCATTGATTCTTACTTTTACACTGCCTCTTTAAGAGGCACCTTGCTGCACAGCCCAATCGCTTCTGGGAAATACAGATGATCTGCAGCTCATCTGTATCTCCAAGAATCGCGGACCTGTTGTGGTTGGCAGCGCCTGCCAACCACAGCAGGATACTGTGCTCTGACAGCATCCGGGGTCTAGCCAGGACCCCGGGCTGTCACGCGAGCGCCGGAGATCCCGCGATACTATCGCGAAATCTCCGGAGCAGGCGGGGAACAGCGCGTACCCCGCCGCGGCCACCTTGGATCCCCCTGTCAGTGATTGACAGCGGGATCCAAGGGGTTAACAGCGCCGATCGGATCCCGGATCCGATCGGTGCTGTTAGCCCGACATCTCAGCTGATCACATCAGCTGAGATGTCGGCTGTTTGATGTGAGCTCAGCGCTGGAGCTCACATCAAACACCCCTTACCTGCCCATGACGTCCTCCTACGTCATAGGTCGGGAAGGGGTTAACAGAAACCAAAAATGCAGTTTGTAACGTTTTTTTTTGTTTTTATTTTTTAAACCGTAAAAAAAACAGATCTAGACCAATGCAACCTAAAATACAATGGTGCTCTATGGAACCTGGATCTGGCAGAAGCTTGATCCCATTTGATCTATATGCTGGATCCAGGTTTTTTGACCGAGCATACGCAGAAACCAGTTTCATATGACACACCCACTAGGGGACGTTTACCAAAAATGTCATTTTTCACCAGATCCGCCAAACAAACTTACACAACCTGATGCAACTAGATGCTACCAAATCCCCCAGTACTGGAGGGGCTCTTCCCACCCCCATTCTTTTAGCATCGCTAGGCACTTGCACTTTAGGTATGGCAGCACTTTTAAAATGAGTTTGACCTGTACCTTTCATGTTCACCATTTCCATTGTGACTCCATTAAAAAATACTAATGTTATGATACAATGTTTCATGGTGGGTCTAATCTTACTTATGGGAATATGTGCAATACCTCTATGTGCTTGCTGTAACACCATGCTGTGCTAACTGTACTTACCTCATCTGTTCTTGCATTTTGCACCTTTTTATGGGTTGCATTTTGTAATAAAATTCATTCACTTTTTTGCAAGCAAAAAAACTCCCTTTTGTTCTCTTTTTGTATATCCTCCGTGAGGTAGCGCCCAGGGAACCCGCTTGCATAACGACACCAAACACGTGCTTATAAGTTTGCAAATGACTACCCATTTATTGCTCACATATAAATCATACCCCGGGCAGTACATTAAACATTGAACATAAGCACGTCACATAATACATTACACAGTACATTACATATATTATGAACACAAATTGCACATATATGACTACAGTAACTCGGGACCTGTAACCACCTCTCCTTCCAACCCTTGGAGCACTAACAACAGCTCCCGTGGTGGTCACGGCCACCGGCCTGTATCAACGTTACACGTACATTTATAAAACATATTTAACCACATATATATCAATGGGCCCTGTGGGTCCCAATGGCAGTACCAGCCACCTGGCTTTATTTCCCCAGCTCCACACTACCCTGGAATACAGGCACCAGCCTGACCGGGTTCTTACACACTGCATGTGATCCATCATATAAGCATTCATGGATCACACACATCCTTCCACACGCTCACAGCCCATCATATAAACATCTATGGACTGTGGCACCTTTGGGTTAAGAGCAGGGATTGAGCAACCTGAGTCTCGGGTGCGCCATGCATCCCCAAGGGCTACCTTCCTGGACATATCTTGCCACACATCCAGACCAGCGTCCACCTGGTTCAACCACGGTTTCCCCACACTAGGATCCCTTCTAACTCCTGCTTTTGACCACCAGTACATACACTTCAACGGGTCCCTTCACTGACTCTTTTAGTTGGACCCAATGGCGGCTATGTCCGCCTGGCACAATTCATACGTGTGCCTCCCTTAGGGTTACATACACTCCCTGGGTCTTTTACATAAGCCATAAAATACACATACACTTCAACGGGTCCCTTCACTGACTATTTAGTCGGACCCAATAGCGGCTATGCCCGCCTGGCACACTTTACGCACAGGGTACACAGTTCACTCTAGCATACAGGAACTGCCTTCATAACGGGCACGGATCCGGTTCTCGCTACCTGGGTCATGGGTACACCAAGCGTCCCCAAGGCTCCTTCCCAGATGTGTCTCGCCACACGTCCAGACCAGTCTCCACCTGGTTCAGCCATGGCTTCCCCACTCCAGGAGCTGTCACGACCCTGGTCCTGGCCACTGGTATGAAGCTAGCATGCTCCCCTCATGTTCGCACACCACAGAGCTCTGGACTGCTCTGCTCTCAGCGTCCCTCAGTCTGAGACTCAAACAATCTCTCCCACAGACTGAATCTCTGGCTGATGATCTACAGCACTCAGTCTCAGATTTAACTCATTGTGTTCCGGATAGGTTCACACAGCATCATCACAGTAAAACCGGCCAGTGTGGACAGGATCATACACTGATCCTGCATGTGATGCACCCCGGCCATGGGGACCATGGTGGCGGTGCCTCATACCTCTGATAGCTAGTATTATCCTGTCCCCAGCTTACTATATTAAATTATCTCAAACTTCCCCTAGACCAGTATATGGGCATCTAGATCTGCTCTTCTGTGTGTGGTTACTCACCAAAGTCACCACCTGGAGACCTGCTCTTCATATGTATTTGCTAGACCTGGCGCTAACAAAACAAGCTGGAAGACAACTGTGAGCCACACATCATAGGCCCACGAGTCACAGGTTGGTGACCCCTGCACTAAAGCAACAAAATAGCCAATATGTTCAGAGAAAGTGTGGCTGGAAGAGGGCATTAGGATATTGGTAAAAAAATACACATTATGATGTAAGAACAACTCTGATAGAGCATGTAATAACATAGGGCATATAAAACATATAATACAGCAAATCATAAAATGCAACATCAGACGTTAAACGTTCCATATGATAGAAGCTAACACAGAAGTGTATAACTTAAAGACTCCACAGTCTACTTGGAGAATGTCCACCACTTTATTTTGTGTTAGGCCTGAATCACACTGGCGTTAGGTTTCTGTTCAGGGGGGTTCTGGCAGCATTAACGCAGTGGTACTGTAAAGGTAAGGCTGTGTTAATGACCCACCCCAGGGCCATGGGGTACCCAGTCCCGGGTGTTAATCAAAGGGGTAGTTATGGGCGGCATGTGCCCGGGCCCATGACCCTGGTGGTCGCTGTAAAAGGGGAAAAATAAAAAAATGAAAGTCTTCGTGACGCCACCTACAGTGTCTGGTAATGATACCGGCGCTGCTGCAGACCTCTGGGTTTGATGGATGGGGCATCTAGATGGTGACGCTCCCCGTAGGTGGAGCAGGATCCCCGGGGCAGAGATGGATGAGGAATAGGGTATTTCTACACAGAAGAGGCGACTCTTTAGGTGGAGATGCTGGAGCAGTCTGTGTTAAGGGCAGGATCAGGGGCCGCAATGATGGACACACACACTGGAGTTGTTTCTGTACCTTTTACTGGTGTTGATGCAAGGTATAATCCAGGGTACAGTCCAGGTGGTCTGGTGGCAATTCAGAATTTCCACACCCGATGAGTTGTGAGGCCTCCTCTGTACTGTGTTTGCATTTAAGTTCTGGCCTGACTGAATCTTGGCCCTGACCTCTCCTGTGTTCCTCACTTGTATGGCAGGCAAGATTAAACTTCTGCCGGGCACCGCTAACTCCTCTGCAGTCCCTGGCTCTTTGTAGTTGCTGTTCCACAAGTGCTGCCAGGAGCCTGGAGTCTCCCTGGTCCTCTGGTACTCTCTGCTGGGCTAACTGGACCCGTGCAGACTCGGACTCCGGCATCCGGGTTGCTTCTGTCTGTTGCTGGGATGAACTGGTATGGTTCCTCTGCCCCCACTCTGTTCCTCGCCTTGACATTCACTCTATGATTCCTTACGCTGGCTAGGCTTCCTCACTGGCATGTGCCTGGCGCAGCACCATTCACCAGGATGTCTTCACAGTCCTCCCTGGAACTGCACTGCCTAACTCTTCACCCAGGCCTGAATTTATAGGGGACCTTGCCTGAAGTCGGCAAGTAGAGCTCCCCCTTCAGGTTTGATGTGGAAGGTGTTGTATGTAAGTTTACCTGATGTGGAAATCCCTCCCTGCACTAGGTGTACCCATGGCAACTAACCCGCAGGGGTGCCACATTAACGCTGCCAATACATTCCTATGGGTGACGGAACCCCGAGTGCAGGTCAAACGACAGCATCTAAGTGCTGGCGTTTGAAATCTCGTGCTGTGTCCAAGTGCATCACATGAAGCGGAAGCGCGCGTCATGTGATTTGCTTGGAAGTAGCACGATATTTCAAACTCCTGCACTTAGATGCCGGCGTTTGACCTGTGCTTGGAGTTCCATCACTCATAGGAATGTATGTATATGTATATGTGACCCTAGCATAACGGAGAACAAGCAGCTAGCTGTCTCTGTATTTCATCAGTGGTTATTTATCTAAATGGCTGATATGTAATACTACATTTCAACTGCAGTAGGTATGTATAGTCCCTTAAGATGGGCGGCATGGTGGCTTAGTGGTTAGCACTGCAGCCTTGCAGTGCTGATGTGGAGCCCCCACGGGTCGGGGGTACTCGGTACCGGACCTGACGGTACTGGGGAAGTCACAGGTGACTTGGTCCGGACCGTGTCCCTGGGCCAGCACAATAAGATGGGGAATATTTACAAGGGGATTTGTCACTCGTGACGCCACCCACTTGATGCGGCCAGCGATGGGGCCGCCGCTGCTGCAGAACCTCCGGGGGTGATGGAATGGCAGCGGAGATGGTGTAGTTCCAGTGGGGAGAACTGTATTCCCCGGGGCAGTAAGGGTTAAGTCTATTGGGGTTATAGATGGTGGAGACGGGGTTAAAGGACACACACTCACGTTTGGTCGACACTGGTGCACTTCTCCTCCTCTCCTGAGGCTGCAGAGCTGACAGGCTTGTAGCAGAGGGGAGCTCTCTGTGCTGAATCTGGAGCAAAGGTCGCAATCAATACACAGACTCACAGTTTTGCTGTTTTCCAAAGCTTTACTGCTGATGTTACTGCAGATTATGGTCCACGGAGTCTGTAATGGGGCTGAGCTCTCTTCCCACCCTGTCCGGGGTCGTCAGCGTCCTTATGCTGCACTGTGTGTGTGTCCTGGCTGCTGCTATTAGCTGAGCTGCTGGGATTCCTCACGTCTCTCTCTCTGTATTCTGCTGGTACCACTTGGCTAGGCAACTTGAGTCCTCTGTGCTGTGCTGACCCCTCCGTGTTGCTTTGCTCTGGTACTAGGGGGCATCTAGAGATCCCACTGTTCCTGGATTCACTGTGCTGTGGGTGCCAGACACAGTACCGGATCCGGTGTCCGTTCTGTGCGTTCTTCTGGGGCAAGTGAAGGTATCACTCCAGCTCCCAGATGTGTTTCTCTGTCGGTAGTTTTCCTGTTCCTCTGACCCTTACTAGGTTTACACTGAGCTAACTCTGCTCTAAGTGTCCTCTTCACAGCCCTGCTCCGAGATGAACTGAGCTGTTCTCTTCTCAGTTCTCCAAGAACTGAACTGAGCTCTCCCTCATGGGCAAGAGTGTATAAGGAAGCAGGTTGTGCTCCCCCTCTTGGCCCAGAGGTGCTAGTGTTTGTCAGTGTGTAGTGGGGAGAGAACCCATGTGGTGTTATTGTGGCACATTAACCCATGGGGTGCCACACTGATGTCCTTGGTTTGATTCCCACCAAGTGTTCGTGAGGGTTTTCTCCCACTTTCAAAGACATACTGATAGGATGTTTACATTGTGAGCCCCAAGAGGGGCAGCATTGAAAATGTATGTAAAGTGCTATGGAACTAATAGTGCTATATAAATTAATAAATATTATTATTATTATTATTATTATTATTATTATTATTATTAAGATGCATTTACATTGGCCAACTGGGTGTTAAAGGGGTTTTCCACCCCAAAGCAGAAGCACTGACTGTGTAGTATATATAATGTTAGTATACAGCTTTATTAGCCGGTTCGAGCGGTTTTCACATGCCTGCAAGTTTTAAGATTTGCAGTAAAGTGTGGTGGTCACTTTTTGACTAGATAGCTTCATATCTACTCTTCTGAGTAGAACATTGAAAGAAGCAAATGAGAATTTATTAGGCAGGTAATCCCAGCTATGAAAATCACACACTTGCACTTGCTCCAACTAGCTGGCAAAGCCAAATTCTAACATTATTATGTTATAATTATATATACTACACACTGTTATTATTCAGAAAGTAATACTGTTTGCCAAAAGTTTGCTCTGGGGTGATAAACCCTTTTAGTGGCCACAGTCAGTCATCGGATGTAAATGCACCTTAGATATGTAGTAAAGCTGACAGCTTGGGTCCGCCATGTTTCCTGTTAATGATACTATTAAGCTGTATTCGTATAGCATTATTACCAAATAGCTTAGCCTTGGAGCAATAATACTTAGTCCATTAGTCAGACAGACGTCAAAAGATTGTTGTTTTGACCTCCTTGTTGCATTATGCATCAGTGGCTTCCCAGTAATATAACTCAGGCTGTATAACCATTTAGAGAGTCCATCCGGTATTTTACAAAAACCTGCTCGTTGTGCCCGATACTGTTCTTTGCCGACACAGATGGGTCAATGACGACTTCTGCCAGCGATTCTGCAGCTTTCACCTACATTGTGTCAAAAAAGTGGTGGCTTCTCTGCTGTATGGATGGGTGTCAAAGCTGATGTAATGCTTATTGACAGCTGGCTGCCCCAGTTCGATAGTGGGGAGCCGACTATCAATCAGCATGATGTTGGCTGTCCTGCCCCATCTAAAGAGCAAAGAGGAAAAGAAGCCACCTCTCTGTTGACGAAGCCATTGAATCACCGGCAGGAGCGATCTGTGACAACTGGCAGGTAGGTAGCAACTACCTGCTTATTACTGCTTAGGCACATTTTTTTAAATACTGGATACACCCTTTAACATGGATGCTTTCTCATGACCAGGAGGCTACCTGAGGAGCAGAACAATCCAATCACCAACCGCTGAGCAGTTCACCAAGCACACAGTGTGCCTGGAGCACGCCAGCACTGTACAGATCACTTTTGCCATTCAGAGTAGGACCGCCTTACATCCTTTTTATTTGCACACCTAGTAAGCCAAATATTTGCACCTCTCATGTGCCACTTCCACCTACACGTGCAATGTATTGTATTTCTTATTTTAATTACACAGTGAATTGTATAATTTATTTGAAGGGATACAGGTTGATTTATTGTTTCAATTTGTATTGTATTATTTGGCTGTGGGACCACGGTGCAGTTCTGATGTGTTTTTCCTCGCAGAGTTTCACAAATCTACAAGGAAAAACATGTGCCAGCAAAGTCAATGAGATCCTGAAGTGTGGTGCCCTCTTGTTGTTTTTTTTACCTTACAGATTTTGATTCAGAAAAAAGAAGCAATGTGTCAAATTGAAAAAAAAAAGCAAGGCAAAAAACTCACAAAAAATTCACAAAATTGCGGAACATTTTTCCTGCCAGAAGATGCAAATTTGGTGCAGAAATTTCTGCAACCAGTTCTGCATGTAGGCTAATTTCAACCAATTCTGCAAGTAGGCTCATGGCCTTCTTATTTAACAATTATAGCATGCATCATTTTGAATTTGTATATATAACAGGGCACCCAACGCATTTTGGAATTACATCTAAATTATGGTTAATTGATATTTCATTTAACATTGGGGTGGGTCACATTTGTAATAGACAGCTAATAAAGGGAGCACTTGATTGTTGTATAACTTAATCAGTAAACTCTTTATTACAAATAGTAATTCCCTCTAGTCAAAAGAAACCTAAATGTTTCCAGGAGGGAAATTAATATTCTAAATGATGTAAGGTCATCATGGTAGATTTTAAAGCTGAAGATTATTTCCAGAATTGTTTATTCTAAAAGTGGGACACAATTTAATTGACCCAACTCAGCCAAAACTCACAAATGCATGAACACACTTCCCATTCGCCACGCACCATGTGGGCCTGTCGGCTAACAAACTCCAGGGCTCAATTTCGGTCCCTGTCCAGCCCTGTATCCTTTTTTAACCACTGAAATAGTGACATTACAAACGTTTGCAGTCGGGCATTCCTCAGTTTAACTGCTCTAAATGTAAAGAGCCCTTTCCTGATTAGACAAATGTAATAATGTTTCATGGCTTTGTAAGGTCTTTGGAAGGGTTAAGTCATGAGCCAGTCCTTTGTATTGTCTATGACACGCCCCACCAGGGCCGTGGGGTACTTGGAACTGGACAAGAGTTCTGCTGGGGAGTCATGGTGGTTGACCCGGCTCTGTGACCCTGGCGGTGTCAATAAAAGTTCGGGGATTATGGTTTTGGGAAATAAATTGTGAAGCCACCTGTGATGTTCGGCTATGGGTAGCCGATGCTGCGGTGCTGGACCTCTGGGGATGATTAGCAGCTGTGACAGTGTCACTCCCCACAGGTGGAGTGGTTCCCCAGGGCAGCAATTAAAGTCCTATGGTGGTGGTAGGCTAGTGGGTGCAGGACTGAGGGTGAATAACAGACAGACACGCAGCTGTAGTCTCCTTTACCTTTGCTGGTGGTTACAGGTGCAGACCAGAGTACTGCTGACAGGTGGTATGATGAGCCCAGTGCACCGGGAAGCAAGTTGGGGATCTCCTCACCCGGCGAGTTCTGAGCCCACCCTGTTGCGCTACTCTTGGTGGGTCCTGGCTGCCTGAAGCTAGCTGCGACCCTCTCTCTTCTTTCGTAGAGTCTCTCACCCGCATGGCAGGCAGCTCGATCCTTTCTCTGGCACCTGTCCTCTGGCTGAGGTCCTGGGCTCTAGTGCGCTGCTGTGCCTTCTGGGCTTGTTGTGGCCGGGAGACTTCGAATCTTCTACCCTCCGGATTCTGCTGCTGGGCCTGTAGTCCCTGCACAGCCGCGGACCCCGGTGTCCGGTTCTGGCGCTCTGCCCTGGGTGAGCCAGTCATCTGGCTCCACCCCCCAAGCCTTCTCCTCTCCTTCCTCAGACCCTCTCCGAAGGATCCCTCATGCTCCACTGCTCCTTCTACCCTCCTGGGACAAGCTAGACACTGCTCCAGTCCACAGGATGTCTTCACTCTCCTTTCCTCTCATCCTGTTCTGAACTAACTAACTCCCCTCACCCATGCTAGAACTTATAGGGAAGCTCCCCTGAACTCAGGTTGCAGAGCTCCCCATTTTGTTCTGGAGTCAGGAAAAGTGTTGCATGCTGTGGGCTTACCTGGTTTGGATACTCCCTCTTGCTTCCAAGCACGGCATCATTCCCCTAGGGAGACAATGCCATTGTGGCAACCAGACTCTGGGGTGCCACATCTATACCTGTCTTTATACATGCAGCTAGGTCCAGAAATATACAGCTAGGTTAGTGACTGAATCTTAGTGATTTGGGGTCTGCATGACACATTTTTTTGTTTAAAATTAAGCAACTGAGATGTAATTGAAGTGTAGATATTCAAGTTGAATTAACGAGGTTCAATAAAACTACCGTATTTTTCGCTTTATAAGATGCACCCCAAATTTTGTGAAGGAAAAGAGAAAATAAATAATTTTTCATGTTAAATGGGGTCCGTCTTATAATGTCAGTGTCCGTCTTACAAATCAGTATATATGTCCGTCATCCTGGTATATAAACCCCCCATCCTGGTATCCCGGTATATATGTCCCCCCCCTTTCTGGTATATATATCCCTCATTCTTGCATATATGTCCCTCATCATGGCATACATGTCCCCATGCTGTAAATATGGCCCCCCATCCTGGCATATACTGTACATTCCCTCATCTTATCTATATATTCCCCATCCTGTATATATGCCCCCCATCCTGTATATATGTCCTCCAACCTGTATATATGCACCCCATCCTGTATATATGTCCTCCAACCTGTATATATGCCCCCATCCTTTATATATGCCCCCATCCTGAAACTATGTCCCCCAATCCTGTATATATGCCCCCCATATTGAAACTATGTGCCCCCGATCTTATATATATGTCCCCATCCTGTGTATTGCCCCTTTTGTGCCTCTTCCCAATTTTCCCCCAGACCCCAATGGCTTACCGACATGCGGCTGCTGAGTGGGGGTCCCAGAGGCAGGTTCAGGAGGGTGAGAGGCACAGGTGCAGGACCAACGCTACGGGGGGGCTCAGGTGCAGGAACGGAGTACCGGGGAATGAGAGGCGGCAGCGAGCGGTGGGCGCCACCATATTCTCTCTGCTCGGCTGCATTCACAGCTGCTAACTGTGCAGCCAGTCGGGAGAGACTTCAACAAAATGGCCGCGGCCATAACGGAGACCCGCGGCCATTGTGGAGTCTCTGCCTCTACCGGCCGGCTGCACACTGCTTAGTGAATGCAGCCGGGCAGAGAGAATATGGCGGCGCCCACCGTTCGCTACCACCGATCATCCCCTGCAGCTCCGGTAGTACAGCTGTGCCCCTTAACCCAAGGAAGCTGCCTCCGGCACCCCTACTCAGCAGCCGCACCCCTTCCCCGGTAAAATATATATATATATATATATATATATATTTTTTTTTTTCTATTACTTATTTTTTCACATTCACTTTTTAAGACGCACCCCCTTTTACCCCCCCAGTTTGGGGGAGGCAAAAGTGCGTCTTAAAAAGCGAAAAATACGGTATACTGTGAAACATTTAGGAATTTCAGCCATTTTTCTACAAAGACTCCTCATTTCAGGGCTCAAAAGTAATTGGACAAATATAATTTACCAAAAATAAAATGTTCATTTTTAATACTTTGTACAGAATCCTTTGTAGGCAATGACTGCCTGAAGTCAGTACATCATGGATGTTACCAAAAGCTGGCTTTTCTCCTTTGTGATGCCTTGCCAGCCTTTACTGCAGCTGACATCAGTTGTTGCTTGCTTGTGGATCTTTCTGTATTATGTTTTTTCTTAAGCATGTGAAATGCAGCTCAATGGGGTTTAGATCTAGTAACTGACTCGGCCATTGCAGAATATTTCATTTCTTTCCTTTAAAAAAACTCCTGGGTTGCTTTCGCAATATGTTTTAAGTTATATTCATCTGTACTGTGACGCGCAATCCAATCAAACATTCTGCATTTTACTGAATCTGAATCTTAAATCTCCTGCTGGTTTATTTACTCCACATAAACCACTTCTCAGGAATTAACTTAATGAAAGCCTTCTTCCGGCACAAAAGTACAAATATAAAAATAAGACATCCATATAGCTGCAGGGTCAGCCTGCTTAGTTACAGGGTTCCGCTCTTCTGTTGATCAGAGCACCACACTGGAGGTCGGCTACCTCCATACACAGAACACAGAGTGATTCCAGAGGCCTAATTTTATCTAGCAGGCCATACCCTAAGGTGGAGATATGATGAACAATGTTCCCACTCATCTTCTAACGCTGGCTTCACACCACGGTTTTGTGCATCCTACCTGATCCTGTTTTGCTTCCCATGTAGCTTTATAGTGCCGGATTAGTCCTATTTGGCCATCAGGTTTTGTGTATTCTGTGCCTGATCCAGTTTTGTCAGGTTTTTCACCGTCCCCAAAATCGGAGCCTGATTTTTGTCTCCAGTGCAAAAATCAGACAAAAGTGGACATAACCGTATCCGGTGGAATCCGGTTCCCATATAATGGGAATCTATGGTGTCAGATCCGTGAAATAATTAGATCGTTTCCCGGATTTGTTTTTTTGCACAGAGCATGCTCAGAAATCCTGACGTTCTGGCTTCAGCACCATGGACAGCAGTATTTCATGCACAAGCTGTGAATTCAGCACCATGGACAGCAGCAGAGCATACACAGGCAGACGTCAGTACCATGGACAGCAGCAGAAACCGAATCCTGCAAAAAACAGGATCAGAGGCCATATTTGGCCACACTTTCTGCACATCCTGTCCTCTCAGGTTCTGTCCAGTGGATCCTGTAAAAACAGGAACCACCCTGACAGACAAAAACCATGGTGTGAAACTAGCCTTAGCTGTGCACAAAAAAACAGCCCTATTAAAGCTGTGTAACTTTCTCAGTATCTTGCGCACTGGGGCAGACATCCAGGTTCACATTACAAAGGCTACTAATCTCAGCGAAACATATATCCCCTCTAGTATTTTACTACCGTAGTGACCTTCTGAATATATATATACTAGATGGTGGCCCGATTCTAACGCATCAGGTATTCTAGAATACCTTGTAAACAGGAGTGAAGTGCATCACACTGACTGACAGCCTTGTAGACAGGAGTGAAGGATATCACACTGACTTACAGCCTTGTAGAGAGGACTGAAGTTCGTCACACTGACTGACAGCCTTGTAGACAGGAGTGAACTGCGTCACACTGACTGACAGCCTTGTAAACAGGAGTGAAGTTCGTGACACTGACTAACAGCCTTGTAGACAGGAGTGAACTGCGTCACACTGACTGAAAGCCTTGTATACAGGAGTGAACTGCGTCACACTGACTGACAGCCTTGTAGACAGGAGTAAAGTTCGTGACACTGACTGACAGCCTTGTAGACAGGAGTAAGCACACACAATGACTAACAAGGCTGTCATATAAAAAAAATGTAGGGGAACAAGAGGCGCAATAGTGCCCTATCAAAAGTGACACTAACAGTATGGATGGTGTATATAGATTCCACTCACCTATTCCAGTTGTGTAACCCACAGCTGGTTTGAAGGCATAAAAGTAATATCAGCTGCTGCAGGACCTCCAACGACCACTCGCACGTGGAAAAACCGTCACAAAATTTTGGGAAGCAAGGTGTGTAACAGTCCGCCCTGCTGAGTCCACAGGAAACACAAGGAATGCAAGATATATCTTGTAGCAGTATTGGAAATAAAGAAGAATACTTTTACAAGGCTGTCAGTCAGTGTCACGAACTTTACTCCTGTCTACAAGGCTGTCAGTCAGTGTGATGCAGAAGGTGTGTCAAAACAGCAGGAGCTGCTGGGTGAAGGGCTGTGTGAAGTTCACACAGTCTGTGAGCTCTCACAGAGTGGACGTTTATGAGGCTAATGAGCAGACTGTGAGGAGAGAAAGGTGATGTGCTGACATAACAGCCTAGCCGTGAGGTTTTGGCCCTTGCGTTGGACCTGGCCAAGATAGAACCTGTGAGAAGGTATAGAGCGTCTATATCAGCTGTTGGGATTGTATGAGGTTGTACCCGGCTGCGCCCCGGAACCTGGAAGTCTGTAAATACTTGAACTGTGCCAATAAACTGTGTGTTGTGTGAACAAGTGCCTGGGTCACGGCCTTCCGTCGTGCCGATCCTAACCGCTACCTTACAATATATATATACATAAAGCATGGAACAGCACAAAAAAAATAACACTTCAGGTGCGAGTCCCCCTACCTCAAATTCATAGGCTTCAATAGTAGATGAAAAAATTAACGGCAGCACTTCCTTCATAATAAGATATGTGGATTTATTCCCCGAACCGTAACATTTCAGCTAACTAGTAGCCTTTTTCAAGCAGTACTGCAATATATACATTTATTGTGATATAACAATTACTATACATTCACTATAATGGGGTACTTACTCACTCGCATGTACTAGTCACAAGAGTAGCAGAAGGAAAACAATTTTGTTTAAAGTTCATTTGGTTTATGCAAACTCCATAAACCACACAGGATAAATGCACATACCTTTCTTCAGGCTTTACAGCAAAAGAAATGTCTATATAAGTTCCACTGACCCTAGTCAGACTTCAGATACGGATTTCAGGTATGTTTACTTTGCAGGAGCTCTGGCCTGCTCCACGTACACGTGTGGTCTCAACACCATGTGTTTATCAAGACGTCTGTGCTTTCAGGACCTGGCTGATCTCAGAGAACATGATCAAAACGAGATTCTCAATATAACATGAGACACTCCCCAGGGTGGAGGCATCTGGATGGCTAAACACACCCATATTTCTCTTACCTGCTAGACCTGAACTCTTGAATGCCTTACAAGGCTAAGGCCTCACTCACATGTCTGTGCCTCCGGCACGAAAGCAGTACGTGCCGACACATGCCGGAGGCACAGACATATGGGGACACATGTTCCCCTATGGGCAAATTCACTCATCCATGTTTCCGCACGGACCGTGTCTCCGTGTGGAGCACATGCGTGTCCGTGTGCTCCACACGGCGACAAGTCCGCTTTTTTGCGGAGCAACGGACCGCATTTTTGTCCAAACGTCCTGCACACAGATGTTCACACTGTGACATCCGTGCGCACGGACCACGGACAAACCAAAAAAGCCTGAAAATAAACATTTTCATACTCGCCTCGCTCCAGCGGTGTCTGCTCCTCTCACTTCCAGTGCTGCTCATTAGGGCTCATGAATATTCACTTCACTGAGCCCTAGAGCGGACCGAAGAGAGAGGAGCAGCGGCTCTGGAGGGAGGAAAGTATGCGGGTGACTGGCTGTCCGTGTGCTATCCACGGCCCCACGGATAGCACACGGACTGCACATGTGTCATACGTCCGTGACACATGTGTGCATGCCCCGCCCCCAAATGGCCTTTTTCCACAAGTCCGTGGTGACACGGATGTGTGAAACTGGCCTAAGGGTGTGTGCTTACTGTCAGTATACTCAGCGTTTTGGACGAAGTGTCTTGCCGCTGCGTCCAATATGCTGTGTAGTACAGTATAAGCATAGTGGATGGGATTATAAGAAATCTCATCCTCACTATGCTTAACCCGCTCACAGCATCTTTGGAGCTGTGGTGCGGGTTGCCGGCAGTCCGCTCCTCCTCCGCATGTTCATTTCATGTTACGGAGTCGGAAGCAGTTGCCATTAGGTGACTGCAGGGAGAAGCCACCCCGCACCCGCTGCACACGGTGAGTACAGGGTGGCTGCGGTCTCCCTGCGGGCACCTGCTGCTTCACTCCGGTCCGGAGGAGCTGCATCCAACACGCAGCTCCTCCAGACCGTGAGTATGCAGCCTAATGCTACTACAGATTCCAGAGAGAATATTCCATGTTTATATTACAGATAATAGTATATAGACATACATTCATACAAACATATACATACGATCAGGTAATACTACTTCTGCAAGCTGATAATATTTTGATTGCCACAGTTTCATAGGTAGAGTTTTACGTAAAACTTTACTTGACCTGTACGATGTGCCGAACTTTTCCTATAATTTTGCATGCAGAAAAAAATGAAATGCTGCATTTTCAATATATGTATTCAAGTAAAAATAAAAATTGTAACCCGATGCTAATAAATGTAACTTGCTCTATAGAATAAACCCTAATGATGACGATCAGGCCTAAGCTTACAGCACAATCATGGTGACATTTCATAGAGGTTTGGTGCGGAAAGTTATCAAGCATCATTGTCTTGTGTCCCTATTCAATGCAACCGAATGTTTTTGTATTGTACATGGCTGCTCTGAAGGAGCCCGTCTGCTCAGTCGCACAGTGGGGAGCGGTGTATTCAATTTGAATAACAGTAGAAATAATAAGTGCTTGACTTTCTGAAAAGTAGTAATTTGTGGAATAAGTGGAGGCTGACAAAGCAACAATGATATGTTGCTTGATTGCACCCAATTTACCTTTATATCATCGGTTTCAAACTGTGTATGATTAAGGGGCCATTTTAATTCTAATAACAGAGATATTTCTACAGTGTTGAATGGACAATGTAAGATCTATCATTTTTCTGTTGAATAAATGACCATTGTTATAGTTAACATAGAGCATCTTCATTCTTTGATTTTATGATACAGTGATTCAAACATCTAATATTCAGAAATAGCTAAAGTGGCCTTAAAGGTGTTGTGTATATATCTGTGTAAAAGGCAATGCATTGACCCCATTTCAGCTTGCATGTACCATAGCCAGCATCATACTGTGCTCTACGATGTAGCCACCTCAAAATAGCCAATAAATAATTTGCACCAAATTTACAATATGCAGGCTGTTATCCGTATAATAAACCATGCAACCAGTGGCATAACGTGAAGCTCATGGGTCCTGATTCAAAAGCTCCAATAGGCCTCTAATTAATTGCAAATCTTTAATAGCATTAGTCTTTTTGGGGCCCCCCTTGGCTCCAGGGCCCTGTTGCAACCCCTGCACCTGTTTTAGTTTCGCCCCTGCATGCAACCATTGGACAGTGCTCAAGTATAATAGAATCTAAGACTGAAAAAGATTTTAGATATAGTTTTTGATGCTAGATCACCATAGTTGGCCCCGTTCACAATCTTAACCCCTTCCCGACCCATGACATTGTACAACGTCATGGGTCGGTTACCGGGGTTTGATGTGAGCTCCGGCGCAGAGCTCACATAATTTCCCTGACATCCCAGCTTATCTCATAGCTGAGATGTTGGGCTCACAGTATCAATTAGATCCGGGATCCGATTGGGGCTGTTAACCCTTTGGATTCAGCTGTCAATCACTGACAGCGGGAGCCAAAGGTGCCGCGGCGGGGAATGCGCTGTTCCACGCCTGCAACGGAGATCCCTCAATAATATTGCCTGTAAACTGCGTAACAGAAAAAAGGTCCAAACGCCAAAATTATGTTTTTTTGGTCGCCGCAACATTGCTATAAAATACAATATCGAGCGATCAAAACAGCGCATCCACCCAAAAATGGTATAATTCGAAACATCAACTCAAGTCACAAAAAAAAAAGCCATCACACAGCCCCAGATCCTGAAAAATGAGGGCGCTATGGGTCGCAGAACATGGTGCAAAAAGTGTGATTTTTTTTTTCTTCTTCAAAATTCAGAATTTTTTTTACAACATAGATTCCAGTAAAGGTATACATGTTTGGTATCTACAAACTCGTACCGACCTGAGGCATCACACCGTCACATCTAATTTACCATATAGTGAACATGGGACTAAAAAAAAACAAAAAACAAATAAGTCATTGCATTTTTATTGCAATTTCACTGTACTTGGATTTTTTTTTGCAATTTCCTTGTACACTATATGGTAAAATAAATGATTGCATCTGAAAGTACAACTTGTCCCACAAAAAACAAGCCGTCATATGTCCATATTGAGAGAAAAATAAAAAGTTATCGCTCTTGGAAGCAGGGGAGCAAAAAACGAAAATGAAAAACTAAAAATTCCTGGGTCATGAAGGGGTTAAACCACCAGTTATATTGTATTGGTTGAAATCCAGATCTAAAGAGATATTGGTTACTACATAATAATTATCATCTCTGTTATTCATGGCTAAGATGAAAATATGAAAGATCGAGCACTGGCCGCAAGACGTGGGGCTCCGTAAACAGCAAAAGGACTTACGGAATAAGCATAACACAAGATGCTATATTGTTCCCATGATTCCCAAGTTACATAAATAGTGCAGCATGCTGTGCTATTCTGTTTCTTTAGTTCTATTCACTTAGATGGGAGTTGGGGCAGACCAATCAACTGTTCCCATAGCCCAGACCACTTAGACCAGTAGGAAAATTACAGAATAATCACTTAATCCAGGGTCAAATTAATACTGGTGAAGGCACATGTCTCCCTAGAGTGTTTGTGTTGGCAGCAGATATTCGGGATTCTCTCCAAGCGTGTGAAAACAGAGCTTCTATAATTTAGCAGCAAACAGGAACAGATAAACTTAATAGATCAGGAATAAAACATATCTTATGTGTCTCAGTCTTTGTGTGGCATCTCTGCAGCGGGCTGCTTTTTCCTCATACACAGACATAGGAAACTGGATACAGTCACATGATTTCCTGTGTGAGCCTCTGGGAGTTTTTTTTTTGTTCTAACTTTAACATACAAACCTAGCAATAGAACAATCACATATACAGGAATGGAGTTGTTGCAATAAACATATTCCAACATTCCCACTCAACAACTACTTATCCTATTATTCCCATTGCGGTTCTGAAGTCCACAAACTTGGCTCTTGATAATGGCTTTGCCGTACCATCAGCTATCATCTTGACAGACTCGCAATAAACAAACTCAAGTACACCACGTTCCACTAAGTCACATAAGTGGTGATGTTTTACGTCAATGTGCTTAGTCTTTGCACTAATCTTCTCACTACTGGCAGGATTAATACATACTTGGTTGCTATATACAGAAGTGCCCCACTGCTAGTCTGTAACTCTTATTGCTGGGTAGCAGATCTCCCCAGGACAGAGGATCAGGCGCAGCTGCCATTCCCCGTGACACAGTTATCCCCTTGCGGCCTGATACCCGAGTACCCCACACCCTGGGGTGCGACACAGTCACCTCCAGAGCTGCAGTCACTATTCTGCTGCTACATCATGTCTCATCTTCCTGTCACCTCCAGAGCTGCAATGACTTTTCTGCTGTTACATCGTGCTTTATCATCCAGTCACCTCCAGAGCTGCAGTCACTATTCTGTGACATCATGTAACAGAATAGTGACTGCCGCTCTGGAGGTGACTGGAGAATAAGACATCTTGTCTTATCATTCAGTCACCTCCAGAGCTGCAGTCACTATTCTGCTTATACATTGTCTTATCCTCCAGAGCTGCGGTCACTATACTGTTACATGATGTCACAGAACAGTGACTGCCGCTCTGAAGAAGACTGGAGAATAAGACATCATGTCTTATCCTCCAGAGCTGCACTCACTATTCTGCTGTTACATCATGTCTTATCCTCCCGCCACCTCCAGAGCTGCACTCACTATTTTGCTGTTACATCGTGTCTTATCCTCCAGTCACCTCCAGAGCTGTAGTCACTATTCTGCTGTTACATGTCACTGGTACCTAATCCATAACATGAGATGTCACATGACTGGCGACCGTTTACATTTGCATCAATAGTGAAAATAGAAATTACTAAATAAAACTGAAACATTATATACAAATTAAATAGTAACAACACAAAGACAATATTCAGTCCAGGCCTGGGCTGCAAAGCTGACACTTTAATGTCAGACCTTGTTGTATTAGGATCTGCATGTAGTTGTCTGTTGGTATCACTTTGTGTCTACAACAAAATGGCTCCTCACTGTGAAAGACCCTAAACTTCTTTGTCCCTTATCTGTTTGTTAACACCCAGAAGGGGAGGGAGGAGACATCACACACATGGAGCAGATCCAGCCCAGATTTTCAGCAGTCGTAATCAATGCCTGCTGTACACTAGGTTTTCATGGCAAATTTCAGTGGCTGCTCCCCCTAGAGTTTCAAAGTGGAAAATATCAAACTTTTTATATTATTTTTCATATTTTACTCCATTAAAAAAATATGACAATATTGTAAAAACACATCACAGCAGCGGATTCGGCACAGTGTGTCAATGCAGTGGGGACTGCTGTGTACAATTGGGGTGGGTGTTGACATTAGGGTTTAGGGCGGGCTGTAGGAGCCCTGGGGTGGCTGGCCATACTGAGACTGGGAAGGGCCCGTAGGATCCTGGGGGTGGCTGGTCATAGTGTAGAGTGGGGGAGGGGGCGTGTTTGTAGGAGACTGGGAGGAAACGACTAGTTTCCCATTTCCATGCAGGCTCCAATACAATCACGCCACCTGGACGTTCCCTGGCTGCCGCAAATATGTGATATCTAGGTAACTAAAATGTTGACAGCATGTATATTACAAAATGTCAACATTTTGCAGCCTAGATACACATATGAATTATAGCAAAAGCCTAGACAACCCCTTTACAAGTTACAGTACGTACATGATGTATTGATTGTCTTTTTTTTATTTTTTCAGGTGCTCACCTTTTTGGATGGAGGAGAAACCCATTGTGTTTATATAATTTTTGTAAAAAAAATCTTTAATAAAAATTAACTTTCACTGCACAGATTTGTGTTGATTTAGTAAGTTGATCTAAAGATACTCTTTAAACAATATCTTCCTTCAGGGATAATTCTCCCCTTTAAATAAGATCTTTTTTGCTCATAGGGGTATATGGTATATTGGTGAAAGGAGCCTGAGTGGACTGGGTCTATTGTGCCATGAGTGTGGAGGGTTCGGGGGTTAAAATCTCATGTAGCCTCTATACTGCACATAAAGTGTGGTTCCCTCACTCTACAGTGGGGGTTTCCACACTTAGTGACACAGACGTATAGCTTATTAGCTATGACCCTTAGTATACTAGATGACTAACTATTTAATGAAGTCCCTTTTGAGCATTATAATTACTTTTAATGTCTATATGACAGTGGCTAATATTTTTATGTCCATATGATGTGATTATATCAATATTAAAATAATCTTTTAATTTACCTATGTGGTCCACTTTATATGAACCAGTGACATATTATGCCACTTATTTTATGATATTCCACATTGTTGTGGAGTTGTATAGATGGGCAGTATAGTAATAATGAACTGTGCCCATAGACATGCGCATCTACGAGGTAAACAGCAGCTGTGCCTTTACTAACATGGCGCCTCTGACCTCAAAAGTACACTGCACATGCGCGACGTGGTGATATCTGCGAACTACGTCACCGCAGCTTCAGGCATGCGCAGTGAAAGTATAGTAATGCCGACAGAGCGGTGAAACATGGCGATGTACAACAAAGTGAGTTTTTAATCCTTCTCAATTAATGATGAGCACTTGTTTGGTTATGGTTGTATAATCTACCAATTAATGACCACTGATAGAAGTTTAACAATATTTGGGTGTAATTTGGTAATGTACCAGTATTAACACATGTATAAGCACAAGGCACTATATGTATATGCACTTTAAAGCACAAATGTATATGGATTTGTGATATTTGTATGACAATTTTTGATAACTATCTGTTTAATGAGATGTATGTGAACACTCCTTAAAAACTGGCTCTGTACACATGATCACTGCTTGAAAAAGGATTCTGTGTCCGAAACGTTGCCAGCCACGCCAGAGGCAATAAAGGGTCCACTTTTTGTAATATTGTGCTGTTTTTCATTTTGTTCTTCTATTCAAGGACACTACAACAGGTGTTGGAAAAAGCTCTGCACAACAGTAGGTGAAATTGGTGCTGTATCTTATTTTTTAGTTTTCTCTCTCTCTATATATATATATATGTACTAGCTGTAGTACTCGGCTACGCCCGGGTTAATAAATAACTGCTGTTAGCTATACCAAAATAGAATTTGAATATGTCATATTAATGACCTGTAGGAAAATAGAAGCTGAGCTGTGATTGGTTGCTATAGGCAGTCTAATAAATCTCCAGCCAATAGTAAATCCTCCCCCTGGCCGGGCAGTATATGTTACCTCACACATACACATAATAGACAGCTCATGTGACTGACATCTGCCTTAATTCCCTATATGGCACATGTGTTGCACATTGTCTGTTTTTAATCAGATGTTTATTTTTGGAAATTAAAGATACCAGACGTATGAGGCGAGTTGTGTGAGGTGATTTATGCACATCTGTGTCTGTCTGTGTGGTGTGTGTGTCCCTGGGGTGTGTGTGTGTCCCAGTGGTGTGTGTGTGTCCCTGTGGGGGGGTCCCCGTGGTGTGTGTCCTTTTGAGGGGGGGAAGGGTGTCCCTGTGGTGTGTGTCCATCCCTATGGGGTCTGTGTGTTCCTGTGGGGGGGTGTATGTCCCTGTGGTGTGTGTGTCCCTGTGGGGTGAGTGCATGTGTCCCTATAGGGTGTGTATGTGTGTGTGTCCCTGTGGGGGGGGGGGTCTGTGTGGTGTGTGTCTCTGTGTTGTGTGTGTCTCTTTGTGGTGTGTGTGTTTGTGTTCGGGTGCGTGGTGAGAATCCAATGTTGGAGCTCCACCTTAGCTGTTACTCTTTGTGTGCATGTGGTGTGTATACATGTCCCCATGCGTGGTGAATATTTCATGTCAGGGCCCCACCTTAGTGACTATATGCTGGTACAGTTAGGGCCAGAAATATTTGGACAGTGACACAAGTTTTGTTATTTTAGCTGTTTACAAAAACATGTTCAGAAATACAATTATATATATAATATGGGCTGAAAGTGCACACTCCCAGCTGCAATATGAGAGTTTCCACATCCAAATCGGAGAAAGGGTTTAGGAATTATAGCTCTGTAATGCATAGCCTCCTCTTTTTCAAGGGACCAAAAGTAATTGGACAATGGACTCTAAGGGCTGCAATTAACTCTGAAGGCGTCTCCCTCGTTAACCTGTAATCAATGAAGTAGTTAAAAGGTCAGGGGTGGATTCCAGGTGTGTGGTTTTGCATTTGGAAGCTGTTGCTGTGACCAGACAACATGCGGTCAAAGGAACTCTCAATTGAGGTGAAGCAGAACATCCTGAGGCTGAAAAAAAAGAAAAAATCCATCAGAGAGATAGCAGACATGCTTGGAGTAGCAAAATCAACAGTTGGGTACATTCTGAGAAAAAAGGAATTGACTGGTGAGCTTGGGAACTCTAAAAGGCCTGGGCGTCCACGGATGACAACAGTGGTGGATGATCGCCGCATACTTTATTAGGTGAAGAAGAACCCGTTCACAACATCAACTGAAGTCCAGAACACTCTCAGTGAAGTAGGTGTATCTGTCTCTAAGTCAACAGTAAAGAGAAGACTCCATGACAGTAAATACAAAGGGTTCACATCTAGATGTAAACCATTCATCAATTCCAAAAATAGACAGGCCAGAGTTAAATTTGCTGAAAAACACCTCAAGAAGCCAGCTCAGTTCTGGAAAAGTATTCTATGGACAGATGAGACAAAGATCAACCTGTACCAGAATGATGGGAAGAAAAAAGTTTGGAGAAGAAAGGGAACGGCACATGATCCAAGGCACACCACATCCTCTGTAAAACATGGTGGAGGCAACGTGATGGCATGGACATGCATGGCTTTCAATGGCACTGGGTCACTTGTGTTTATTGATGACATAACAGCAGACAAGAGTAGCCGGATGAATTCTGAAGTGTACCGGGATATACTTTCAGCCTAGATTCAGCCAAATGCTGCAAAGTTGATTGGACGGCGCTTCATAGTACAGATGGACAATGACCCCAAGCATACAGCCAAAGCTACCCAGGAGTTCATGAGTGCAAAAAAGTGGAACATTCTGCAATGGCCAAGTCAATCACCAGATCTTAACCCAATTGAGCATGCATTTCACTTGCTGAAATCCAGACTTAAGACGGAAAGACCCACAAACAAGCAAGACCTGAAGGCTGCGGCTGTAAAGGCCTGGCAAAGCATTAAGAAGGAGGAAACCCAGCGTTTGGTGATGTCCATGGGTTCCAGACTTAAGGCAGTGATTGCCTCCAAAGGATTCGCAACAAAATATTGAAAATAAAAATATTTTGTTTGGGTTATGTTTATTTGTCCAATTACTTTTGACCTCCTAAAATGTGGAGTGTTTGTAAAGAAATGTGTACAATTCATACATTTTCTATCAGATATTTTTGTTCAACCCTTCAAATTAAACGTTACAATCTGCACTTGAATTCTGTTGTTAGAGGTTTCATTTCAAATCCAATGTGGTGGCATGCAGAGCCCAACTCGCGAAAATTGTGTCACTGTCCAAATATTTCTGGCCCTAACTGTATATGCTATTAGTCTTTGGTGCTGTCATTAAGCCCCTCTCATTCACAACTGTCAACTGGTAACTGTCACTTTCTCTCCATTATGTAGGTAGGGCCAAAATTGTTTGGTGAAGTGGAACGTGCGTGGTTAAAATTTCACCTCACAACATAGCCTATGACGCTCTCGGGGTCCAGACGTGTGACTGTGCAAAATTTTGTGGCTGTAGATGCGACGGTGTAGATGCCAATACTGGACATACACACATTCAGCTTTATATATTCGATATATATATATATGTATATATATTGTGGTGATGTGGCCCCTGGCCGGGTGCATCACACCGGTTATCAATGCAGGTCTCTGTTCACATGGGCTGGTTTTCCTGATTGTGTATGCTGTGTGAAACCTGTCCGGTGTACAGGGGGTTAACAGCTGAAGGGTTTTCATGCACTGAGTGAACAGCTGAGTGTGAGTGCTGAAGAGCTGCGAGATTCATGAGCCTAATGAGCGGCGGTGAGAGTGGGATGAGATCCATGAGGAATAGGGTGTAATGAATGAGTGCTGACAACCCGGAACACAGGGAGTTAACC
Source organism: Allobates femoralis (assembly GCA_033576535.1). Lineage (NCBI taxonomy): Eukaryota > Metazoa > Chordata > Amphibia > Anura > Aromobatidae > Allobates > Allobates femoralis. The sequence continues at coordinate 777,738,923 of JARQOC010000003.1, forward strand.
TGAGCTGTGTGACAGGCTGATTACAAGCAGCTGAGGGGGTGTGTCCATGTGGGAGTGGCTGGCACGATAAGAACCTGCCAGGTGTCTGAGTGAGGAGAGGACGATGGGAATCAGTGAAGTCCAGACCACTGCCATGTGAAGACGTGCTGGAAGTGATGGGAGCCTGCCAGCTCCATGCTAGTGCACCTGATGTGTGCATGCCAGCCAGTGTCCAGGACCGAGGACGGCTCAAGGGCCAGGCGGTCACAGCCAACTTTGGGACTGACTGAGTGAGTCATGATATGGTCCCGTTGATCCAGATGTAGTGTCCTAGATCCCGGTGGATCCATGGAGGTCTTGTGTGTACTGAGTGACAGGGTTCCTGGTACTATGTGATGGCTTATGTAAAAATGCCATGTGTGATGACTCGCGTGCAATAGGATGGGGAATGATCCCTGTCAGGGTGATAGACGGTGATAGCCGTCTTTAGAACCAGACTGAGGTCTGCAAGGGTCGGTGGGTGACGCCTTGAAGTTCTGGGGAAAACGTATGTGAATGTCCTGTAATGTAATGTCATATGGGAATGTCATATAATGCAATGTAAGGAAATGCATATTATATGTGAAAATGGAAATAGTGTTATGGTTTATGTGTTGAAAGCGGTTTATGACAGAAATTAATAAATCCGCTGCTTATGTTACGTTTAAATGTAGTCGCTGCTGTCATTTTCCCCGTGCCAAGCGGGTCCCCCTGGGGCGCTACCTCACATATGGTGGAGAATGCGGGCAAGCCAGCCTGCTGAGTAAGGGCATGGTTACCCAGGGGGTGGTACAGCCAAGGGCTGTGGTGCAGTGGCACCTTGAATGGCACCTTATATGGACAGTAATGTTGGTGCACTACTTATGGACTAGTTGCTATGGGCGACCGCACGACGCACCCCAGCATCTTGCCGGTGGCCCGGCGAGGTCACGAAGCCGTCGCACTCAAAGCATCTGGAGGCCCTTGGAGTCCCGAAGACAAAGTCGGCGTGCTCAAGGTTCCGGTGGCCTAGGTGTCACGAAGTTGCCAAGTCAGCGCCACATCCGGATTTACTACAGACTCTATGACCTGTGTGTTGAGACTGTGTTCAACCCCTCCGCACGGGCTTGAACAGAGGGGGGAGGTATGTGGTGATGTGGCCCCTGGCCGGGTGCATCACACCGGTTATCAATGCAGGTCTCTGTTCACATGGGCTGGTTTTCCTGATTGTGTATGCTGTGTGAAACCTGTCCGGTGTACAGGGGGTTAACAGCTGAAGGGTTTTCATGCACTGAGTGAACAGCTGAGTGTGAGTGCTGAAGAGCTGCGAGATTCATGAGCCTAATGAGCGGCGGTGAGAGTGGGATGAGATCCATGAGGAATAGGGTGTAATGAATGAGTGCTGACAACCCGGAACACAGGGAGTTAACCTGAGCTGTGTGACAGGCTGATTACAAGCAGCTGAGGGGGTGTGTCCATGTGGGAGTGGCTGGCACGATAAGAACCTGCCAGGTGTCTGAGTGAGGAGAGGACGATGGGAATCAGTGAAGTCCAGACCACTGCCATGTGAAGACGTGCTGGAAGTGATGGGAGCCTGCCAGCTCCATGCTAGTGCACCTGATGTGTGCATGCCAGCCAGTGTCCAGGACCGAGGACGGCTCAAGGGCCAGGCGGTCACAGCCAACTTTGGGACTGACTGAGTGAGTCATGATATGGTCCCGTTGATCCAGATGTAGTGTCCTAGATCCCGGTGGATCCATGGAGGTCTTGTGTGTACTGAGTGACAGGGTTCCTGGTACTATGTGATGGCTTATGTAAAAATGCCATGTGTGATGACTCGCGTGCAATAGGATGGGGAATGATCCCTGTCAGGGTGATAGACGGTGATAGCCGTCTTTAGAACCAGACTGAGGTCTGCAAGGGTCGGTGGGTGACGCCTTGAAGTTCTGGGGAAAACGTATGTGAATGTCCTGTAATGTAATGTCATATGGGAATGTCATATAATGCAATGTAAGGAAATGCATATTATATGTGAAAATGGAAATAGTGTTATGGTTTATGTGTTGAAAGCGGTTTATGACAGAAATTAATAAATCCGCTGCTTATGTTACGTTTAAATGTAGTCGCTGCTGTCATTTTCCCCGTGCCAAGCGGGTCCCCCTGGGGCGCTACCTCACAATATATATATATACAGTACAGACCAAAAGTTTGGGCACACCTCATTCAAAGAGTTTTGTTTATTTTCATGACTATGAAAATTGTAGATTCACACATAGGCATCAAAACTATGAATTAACACATGTGGAATTATATACTTAACAAAAAAGTGTGAAACAACTGAAAATATGACTTATATTCTAGGTTCTTCAAAGTAGCCACCTTTTGCTTCGATTACTGCTTTGCACACGTTTGTCATTCTCTTGATGAGCTTCAAGAGGTAGTCACCGGAAATGGTCTTCCAACAGTCTTGAAGGAGTTCCCAGAGATGCTTAGCACTTGTTGGCCCTTTTGCCTTTACTCTGCGGTCCAGCTCACCCCAAACCATCAAGATTGGGTTCAGGTCTGGTAACTATGGAGGCCAGATCATCTGGCATAGCACCCCATCACTCTCCTTCTTGGTCAAATAGCCCTTACACAACCTGGAGGTGTGTTTGGGGTTATTGTTCTGTGGAAAAATAAATAATGGTCCAACTAAACGCAAACCGGATGGAATAGCATACCGCTGCAAGATGCTGTGGTAGCCATGCTGGTTCAGTATGCCTTCAATTTTGAATAAATTCCCAACAGTGTCACCAGCAAAGCACCCTCACACCATCATACCTCCTCCTCCATGCTTCACGGTGAGAACCAGGCATGTAGAGTCCAATCTGTTCACCTTTTCTGCGTCGCACAAAGACACTATGTGAACCAAAGATCTCAAATTTCGACGCATCAGACCAGAGCACAGATTTTCACTTGTCGAATGTCCATTCCTTGTGTTCTTTAGTCCAAATAAGTCTCTTCTGCTTGTTGCTTGTCCTTAGCAGTAGTTTCCTAGCAGCTATTTTACCATGAAGGCCTGCTGCACAAAGTCTCCTCTTAACAGTTGTTGTAGAGATATGTCTGCTGCTTGTACTCTGTGTGGCATTGACCTGGTCTCTAATCTGAGCTGCTGTTAACCTGCGATTTCTGAGGCTGGTGACTCGGATGAACTTATCCTCCGCAGCAGAGGTGACTCTTGGTCTTCCTTTCCTGGGGCAGTCTTCATGTGAGCCAGTTTCTCTGTAGCGCTTGATGGTTTTTGCAACTGCACTTGCGGACACTTTCAAAGTTTTCCCAATTTTTCGGACTGACTGACCTTAATTTCTTAAAGTAATGATGGCCACTCATTTTTCTATACTTAGAATTTGTATTATGGCAAGAAAAAAGCAGCTAACAGTCTATTCAGTAATATCAGCTGTGTATCCACCAGACTTCTGCACAACACAACTGATGGTCCCAACCCTATTTATAAGGCAAGAAATCCCACTTATTAAACCTGACAGGGCACACCTGTGACTTGAAAACCATTTCCGGTGACTACCTCTTGAAGCTCATCAAGAGAATGCCAAGAGTGTGCAAAGCAGTAATCAAAGCAAAAGGTGGCTACTTTGAAGAGCCTAGAATATAAGACATATTTTCAGTTCTTTCACACTTTTTTGTTAAGTATATAATTCCACATGTGTTAATTCAGTTTTGATGCCTTCAGTGTGAACCTACAATTTTCATAGTCATGAAAATACAGAAAACTCTTTTTGAATGAGAAGGTGTGTCCAAACCTTTGGTCTGTACTGTCTATCTATCTATCTATCTATCTATCTATCTATCTATCTATCTATCTATCTAATGAAAAAAAGTTATTGAGCAGCGGTTCTTGTTTTAGCAGGATGCTAGGTGCTTAGGTTGGAAGAAGGTCTGAGGACCGAAACGTCACTACCTTTGCCTGAAGGCCATTAAAGGCGAATTAACAACCTTAATCTGGAGTGCTGCAGCCTTTATTTATAACTATATCTATCTATCTATCTATTAGTGATGGGCGAGTCCTAAATTACTCGGAATCGCTTGACTCTAGCGAGTCCGAGCCCGGGACTCGCTACTTGTTGCGAGTCTAGCGAGTCCAATGTTAATGAATGGGGAAGCGAGTAATAGCAAGTAGTGTGCGATTTACAAATCACAGATGTGTCTCGGAAGCTTCAGGCTGAAGCAATCCTAGTTTTGTCAGAGACTCTGACAAAACTAGGATTGCCATTGACTTGCATTGGACTCGTTTACTGTGCAAGTAATCGCTGGGAAACTCGCACAGTAAGGAGTCAGGCTGTCTGCTCTGTGCAGGCTGCCGCAGCTCCAGGGTCCTAGAGCCCGCCTTCTGCCTGATGTAGCAGAGCTGAGATTGTTCTCAGTCTGCTCACTCCCTGTGCATAGACATCTATATCTATGCAAAGAAATGTAGCAGAGAGGACATCGCGTTTTGGACTACGTCGGACGGAAGAGGATTTTTTTAATTAAAGATGGAGTCCCTAATGGCTTTTTTTTTTATTTCTAATAAAAATTTTTCTCTGTGTTGTGTTTTTTTTAAAACAATTTAATAGAAATTCATGGCGGTCATGTCTAATATTGGCGTGACCGCCATAAATTTTGGGCTTAGGGCCAGCTGATAATACAAAGCTGGCCCTAACCTCTTTATTACCCAGCGTGCCACCGCCACCAGGGCCGCTGGAATAGCGGGGTTCAGCACCAGAGGATGGCGCTGCAATTTGCAGCGGGGGTGCCCAGAAAGCTTGGGCATCCCTGCGCTGCGGATTCCAGCCCCCAGCTGCTTAGCTTTACTTGGCTAGACATAGAAATTGCGCGGAGCCCCACGCATTTTTTTTTAATTATTTCATGAAATTCATGAAATAATAAAAAAAAGGGCTCCCCTATATTCTTGTGTCTGGCCAGGTACAAATAGGCACCTGGGGGTTGGGGGCAGCCCGTCGCTGCCTGCTGGATCCGGCTGGTTCCAGAAATACAGTGAAGCCCATGTCATTTTTTTTCTGAAAAATCAATAAAACAATCCTAAAAAAGGGACTGCATCTTTATTAACCCCTCGCCCATGGTCCAGGGGTTAATACAGATGCAGTCCCTTTTATTTACATTGTTTTATGGATTTGTCAGAAAAAAATTTCACGTGGGCTTCGCCGTATTTCTGGAACCAGCCGGATCCAGCAGGCAGCGACGGGCTGCCCTCAACCCCCAGGTGCCTATTTGTACCTGGCCGGACACAAGAATATAGGGGAGCCCTTTTTTTTAATTATTTAATGAATTTCATGAAATAATAAAAAAAAATGCGTGGGGCTCCGCGCAATTTCTATGTCTAGCCAGGTACAGCTAAGCAGCTGGGGGCTGGAATCCGCAGCGCAGGGATGCCCAAGCTTTCTGGGCACCCCCCGCTGCAAATTGCAGCCCGCAGCCGCCCCAGAAGATGGCGCGTTCATTGAAGCGCCATCCTCTGGCGCTGAACCCCGCTCTTCCAGCGGCCCTGGTGGCGGTGGCACGCGAGGTAATAAAGGGGTTAATACCAGCTTTGTTATACAAGCTGGTATTAAGCCCGAGATTCTTAATGTCAGGCCACGTTTGACCCGGCCACTAAGAATCTCCAATAAAGGGTTAAAATAACACAACACAGAGAAATTTTTTTATTAGAAATAAAAAAAAAAAAGCCATTAGGGACTCCATCTTTAATTAAAAAAATCCTCTTCCGTCCGACGTAGTCCAAAACGCAATGTCCTCTCTGCTACATCCCCTGTGCATAGATATAGATGTCTATGCACAGGGAATGAGCAGACTGAGAACAATCTCAGCACTGCTACATTATCTCTGTGAGCAGGCGGGCTCTAGGACCCTGGAGCTGCGGCAGCCTGTACAGAGCAGACAGCCGAACTCAGCTCGCAAAGTAACAACAGTTACTTTGCGAGTCTCCCTGCGATTACTTGCACAGTAATGAGACCAATGCAAGTCAATGTCAATCCTAGTTTTGTCAGAGTCTCTGACAAAACTAGGATTGTCACTGATTTGCATTGGACTCGTTGCTGTGCAAAGTAATCCCTGGGAAACTCGCAGAGTAACCGAGTCCTGCGAGTCCCTTACTACTCGCCGAGTAACGAGTCCTAGCGAGTAGATTCGCCCATCCCTACTATCTATCTATCTATCTATCTATCTATCTATCTATCTATCTATCTATCTATCTATCTATCTGTGTGTTTGCTAAGAATGTGTCATTACTAAGCCTAAATAAGAGACCTGAGCTGTTTAGAAAACTTGCTTTGTTTTACCATCTTTTCAGTTAGCCATTAAAAGGTATCAACCACTGAGGACTCTCAGATTCTTATCAGATTCTTATATATATTTTTCAAGAATAGTTCATAAATTCAGGGTGCATGTTGCTCTATTGAGGAAACCAATGTACAGGAAAATCTTGCCTTAAATTTGCCTCTGAACAGGTTGTAAATAGTGATGAGAGAGTACTAAGATCCTCGGATTCGGATAGCTCTATCTGAATATTTTGAATGAGTAACGAATCTAGTGCAAGTCAATGAGGAACTCGAATCCAAATTCTAAAACGGTTCAAAGTATTCAGTTAGAAGAAGAAATTCCAGCAGGACGGTTCCAGTATTTTTCTTCTTTTATTAAATGATAAATAACATCCATATAATAGGCAGTACAAGTGTACAAACAGGCCAAGGCGTTTCGACGCACTCAGGTCTTAATCATGGCTCATTTTTGATGATACGGAAGTATACTTATATACACTCCCCCATTTTCATCACAGGTGTAAAAAATCTGCCCCATAATATACAATTGGTTCAAGGTAAATTGAACAATGAAAAGCTTAATACAATCATAATAAAAAATAAAAATATATATTTTCTATTAATCTGCTCAAATCATATTACAAGATTTATATATTAGTATTGGAGAATAACGTCATGTCTAATATTTAAACCTAGTGGGATTCTAGTGCCCAAGCTGAAGATCCAAAAACTTTCCTTTTGTAATAATTTACGTCTCAGGTCTCCTCCCGTAAAAGAGTTAACTATTTTATCAATACCACTGAAAATGTTTTTGTATCGCCTCCATGCACTGAGGCAAAGTGTCTGGATGCAGAAGATACATTAACTGCATTGGAATTTGCAGCATCTGATAAGTGTCTGCAAATCCGGCGCTTTAATTCTCCGGATGTGCAGCCCACGTATTGTAGCCTGCAATCCGTGCACTCAATCAAATAAATGACATCTGTGCTACAACAGTTTAAAAAAGTCTTGATGTTGTACGACTTTCCATTGCTGCAGGATCTAAAAGTGCGGCTTTTTGTTGCGTAATTGCATGCAGTGCATCTTGTGTGTCCGCACTTATAGAAACCCCGCAATGACGCCATGTATTAGATTCTTTCTTAGTTGTAGAGGTAAAGAAGCTAGGAGATAAAATACTACCCAAAGTTGGCGCTTTTCTGGCACTAAATCTGACAGGAAAATCAGCCCGAATTTTAGCTAGTTTTGGATCCTTATTCAGAATGGGCAGATACTTCTTGATGATCTCAGTCACTTTATAGTAAGAAGGACTATACATGGTACTGAATGTAGTTGGGGCAGAAACATTATATGTTTGTTTAGATTTACTTTGGAAGACTAAGGAATGTCTATCCATATTTCTAGTAATGTTATCTGCTCTTGTCAATGTACCATGTGTATATCCACGATGTCTCAATCTGTTTATTACTTTGGCAGATTCCCTCTCATAAGTTTCCACAAAGGAGCAGTTACGTTTGGTTCTTATTAGTTCACCTACTGGAATATTTCATGTTACATGTTTGGGGTGACATGAAGTTGCTCTCAGGATGGAATTGCAGGCAGTGGGTTTTCTATAGGGTTTGATGTTAACCCTTTCTCTTTCTTGATCTCCTGTCAGAGTAATATCTAAAAAGGTAATACTTGCAGAGCCGCTTGTGTCAGTAAATCGGAGGTTATAGTCATTCAGATTCAGATAGTTAATGAAATCTTGGATTTCAAGGGGGGACCCCCCCCCATACCGGCAGGGTATCATCAATACATCTAGCGTATCACACAATGCTGGCACGGAAGGGGTTATTTGAGTTGAACATGAATTCCTCCTCCCAAATACCCATGACTAAATTTGCTAGAGTGGGGGAGAATTTTGCTCCCATACTCACACCACGTTTCTGCAAGTAAAATTTTTTATCAAAAGAGAAAAAATTGTGTTTCAGTAAATAATCCACCGCCATAACAATAAAATCTCGAGTATTTTGGGTGTAATTGCTGTGTTTCTCCAAACTGGATGATAATCATTTTAGTGCTACTTCATATGGAATGGAGGGGTAAAGTCCAATTACATCACAGGATAACCAAGTATAGCCAGATTTCCATTTGAAATCTGAGAAGCTGGCTATAGCGGCCGTCACACGCTAAGATATCGCGAAAGATATTGCTTGAACGCGCCAGATTTAACATCGCGTGAACAACGTCTCTGCGTGTGACGGCAAGATACGATGAGCGAGAATTGATGAAATCGCAAAATCGTGATCTGAGCTCCGGAGCTCAGATCTTGCGATGAGCGATTTCACGATCTGTCTCATCGTGGTGTATAACACCACGATGAACGATCTCCCAGCGGCAGAGCCTATGCTGGGAGATGGTAACTATGGTACACGTCGGGTTACTAAGCGACGCGCGGCGCCTAGTAACCCGATGTGTACCATAGTAACCAGCGAGATTGCGGCTCCACATCGCTGGTGAGTCTGTCTGTGTGACATTTCACCAGCGATGTGAGCGATATTGTAAGCGATCGCGCGTGCACGTGATCGCTTACAATATCGCAAGCGATATCTTAGCGTGTGACGGCCGCTTATAACAGATGTTAATAATTATTAATTAAGTGGACACCACTATGGAGTTTGGGTTACATAAAATATAACTTTTATTATTAGTATAAAAGCAGACACATAAACGTTATGAAACGAAGCACAAGGAAGTTCCAAAAACCACTGCAGTAGGGTGGTAACCCCCTGGGTTAAACCGTGCACCGTGAGGCACAATTCACAATAATGTTAAGTTACACAAGTAAAGAGTGTGTTAGCAGACAAATTATGGAATAATACCATTACATCAGTCACTCACCCATAGTGCACTTTTGTGATGGACCTGGCGGTTCCCAGGGGGGCCCTGTCCTGCAGCACGCCCCTAACAGCTGTTTTGCCGCTGCTTGGTCGCTTGATTTTGTATATTTATATTATAACAGATGATGTATCTCTGATGAATCCTGGCAAGCGTCTGAGCAGAGGTTGAAGTTGCTGGTCGACCCATGCACATAGCCTCTCTCCCAAGGACCCAATGCTAGCAGTGATGGGACGACTCACACGATTTACTCACACAAACGGCTCTGCAAGTGTTAACTTTTTAGATATTACTCTGACAGGAGATCAAGAAAGAGAAAGGGTTAACATCAAACCCTATAGAAAACCCACTGCCTGCAATTCCATCCTGAGAGCAACTTCATGTCACCCCAAACATGTAACAAGAAATATTCCAGTAGGTGAACTAATAAGAACCAAACGAAACTGCTCCTTTGTGGAAACTTATGAGAGGGAATCTGCCAAAGTAATAAACAGATTGAGACATCGTGGATATACACATGGTACATTGACAAGAGCAGATAACATTACTAGAAATATGGATAGACATTCCTTAGTCTTCCAAAGTAAATCTAAACAAACATATAATGTTTCTGCCCCAACTACATTCAGTACCATGTATAGTCCTTCTTACTATAAAGTGACTGAAATCATCAAGAAGTATCTGCCCATTCTGAATAAGGATCCAAAACTAGCCAAAATTCGGGCTGATTTTCCTGTCAGATTTAGTGCCAGAAAAGCGCCAACTTTGGGTAGTATTTTATCTCCTAGCTTCTTTACCTCTACAACTAAGAAAGAATCTAATACATGGCGTCATTGCGGGGTTTCTATAAGTGCGGACACACAAGATGCACTGCATGCAATTACGCAACAAAAAGCCGCACTTTTAGATCCTAGAGCAATGGAAAGTCGTACAACATCAAGACTTTTTTAAACTGTTGTAGCACAGATGTCATTTATTTGATTGAGTGCACGGATTGCAGGCTACAATACGTGGGCTGCACATCCGGAGAATTAAAGCACCGAATTTGCAGACACTTATCAGATGCTGCAAGTTCCAATGCAGTTAATGTATCTTCTGCATCCAGACACTTTGCCTCAGTGCATGGAGGCGATACAAAAACATTTTCTTTTAGTGGTATTGATAAAATAGTTAACTCTTTCAGGGGAGGAGACCTGAGACGTAAATTATTACAAAAAGAACGTTTTTGGATCTTCAGCTTGGGCACTAGAATCCCACTAGGTTTAAATATTAGACTTGACGTTATTCTTCAATACTAATATATAAATCTTGTAATATGATTTGAGCAGATTAATAGAAAATATATATTTTTATTTTTTATTATGATTGTATTAAGCTTTTCATTGTTCAATTTACCTTGAACCAATTGTATATTATGGGGCAGATTTTTTACACCTGTGATGAACATGGGGGAGTGTATATAAGTATACTTCCGTATCATCAAAAATGAGCCATGATTAAGACCTGAGTGCGTCGAAACGCCTTGGCCTGTTTGTACACTTGTACTGCCTATTATATGGATGTTATTTATCATTTAATAAAAGAAGAAAAATATTGGAACCGTCCTGCTGGAATTTGTTCTTCTAATTGCACCAGCCCACAACCAGGGCGTTGTCCTTGCAGGCCTGGAACCAGTGGAAGCTGATCCTTACTGACGGTGAGCTGTTCCCCTTCCCATTCCCATTTTCTGCAAAGTATTCAGTTAGGGTTATCCGAACTCGAATATCTTATGGCGGGTTTACACGTCGCGATATCGCAGTACAATTTCAATCAAAAGTCACGTGGTTCAATCGTTGGACCCGATATCGTGCCTGCGTTGTATGGTGTGAACGTCCAATGCGATGCAGGAACGATGTCAATGCGATATCGGGGATCGAATGAGCGTGCTATTCAATGCCCCGATATTGCATAGCGATTGAAGCCAGATCGTGCTGTGTAAACACCCAATTACGATGCGATTTGATACGTCACCCATTCACTCCCATGTTAACTATGCGATCCTGGATTGGGAGGCGGAGACATCGCACGGACGTTGTATTACGATATCGCAGCGTCTAAACAGTCAATGCGATGCGGGTGAAACGTGCACTAATTGCGCGCTCCCGCGCCATTGAGTTGCGATATCGAAACGATATCGTGGCGTGTAAACCCACCATCACTACTCGCTCATCACTACTCATAAATTGTAAAAACCAATGGATAAAAGTATCTAAACTTACCTTGAGTCTTGGTGAAGAAGTCATATGATAATAATCCTCATCTCACTTTTGGTAAAAAATTTTAGTTAAATAATAAACTATAACTTAAATTGTTAAACTATATATTTAGTGTACCCTTGGAAATATGTTTGTCGAAGACGTATCTGACTGTCAATTTCTCTATAACAGGATTGCACATGGAAGATTTAGCTAACGTTAATAGATCAATTATCCACCTAGAGAGAATATGCAGCCACATGCATCGTTTTTCATTTCCTATTTCAACAATTTGTTGAATAGATTTGCATTTCACTTTTGGATAAAATTCTGAGAAATGTATTTTAATAGATGGAAAAGGTTTTCAATTCAGATGTTCAAGGAAAGCCAAATAAAAGTAAATTGGTGTACTGTGGCCCATTTAACAGAATGGTTTGGTGTTTTGCAGTAGCTAAGAATGACAGCATAGAAATATCAATATTTTTATATTATGGAATAAAAAAGTTTGGATGATTTGTTCAGGTTATTAATTTGGTATGTCCTTTTTCCTATTACTTCAAGTAGATCACTACATATGGTCACGTTTACATAACATTTACAATACTGGGATTATTTTAGGGAAACACATGGAACAATATCCTGGTAACACAAAGTATAAGGGTATGTGCCCACATAGTGGTTTAGTGACGTTCAAATCGTCAGTAAACCGCTGGAAAATTCAAGGAGCCTAGAGTTCTGAGCTCAGAAGTCACCAGCGGTTTTCCAGCGGTTTCTCAGCGGTTTCCCAGCGGTTTTTTCAGCGTGTGCACAGCGTTTTACAGTCGGTTTTTCCAGCGGTTTTCTATGGAGGATTTTGTCCATGGAAACGCTCAAAAACCGCTGAGAAGAATTGACATGTTGTATGCTGCTAAACCGCTAGGAAACCGCTCAACCTCTGGCAGATCCGCTCACATAAACAGACTATGTGTGCACAGCGTTTTCTAAATTACATAGGGTTACTTGTAAGTCCTAACGCTGCTTAGGATTTACATAAATTTAAATAAAACCTATGCTAAACCGCCGGCGGTTTTCGCTGCTAAATAGACACTAAACCACTATGTAGGCACACACCCTAAAACAGCAACCAATTCAAAGTGTATTACTGCTTAAAATGCATTAAGAGAGGTATGGCAACTTTCTGAAGACAGTGAAAACCTAAAAAAACAGTAAAAGCTTTTTGTCTGTCTTCTAAGTCGAGCAATAGGTATAATTTACAACTGTAGCAGACAGTTAGGGTCCCATTACAATTGGTGACATTCCAGCAATCCCGACAACGATACGACCTGGTGAGGATCGCTTGGAACGTTGCTACGTGGTCACTGGTGAGATGTCAAACAGTCAGATCTACTGAACGACGCAGCAACGGTACGGCGACCCGTATAACGACCTCGGTGGTCGTGGACCCTGTCACTATCACTAGTCTGACAATTCAGACCTAAGTGGCTGAGGTCTGAGTCGCCAACGTTGTCGTTGTTAAGGCATTAAACACACCGATGCATGCTGCCCAGCAAGAACCTGACGATCAAAAAATGGTCTAGTCCATTCCGACATGATCGGCGATGTCACAGCGGGGGCTCGGTTGCTGTGACTTGTCAAACATAACAAGATCACTGGCAAGGTCGCTGTTGCATCGCAAAACCTGTGACGCAACAGGGATCTCGCTAGCGATCTTGCTATGTGTGACGGGGGTTTTAGCCTATGCAGTGAATGTACGTGCACAACAAAGCAGAGGAGAAAGGGGTTCTTCTTAACTATAGTTTCAGAAGTGACTAATTTTGAAGTACCTAGGTCTCGATCAGTGCTAAGTAGTCATGTTGAACAAAAAGATTTGCAAGACCCTGGCCCAGTGATAAGACCAGGGTCTTGTGACATCCCTGAGTCTCTTCTTATTAGTAGACTGGTGGAATAGTATAGTTGCAGCACTACATGATACATGATGTTGTGCCGAGCATGCTGTGTCTGATAAGAGGTGTCAGTGATGCCAGGAAGGGTAAGGTATCCAGGGCTCTGGACTTTTGGCCTTGGACCTCTGATATGGATAATGGACTACTGTCCTGAAAAGCTCTTTGCTCAACTTGACTAGGATGGCTGATCAAAGAGGCGTACAGGGCAATAATGACGTCACATGATCTAGACTGTATACTTCTGTTAATACATCCCAGAATTGTGCTTGCCTCTTTTGTTGCTGCATCACACTGTTGACTAATCAGGTCCTCTTTAATAGCCTGTTTGATGTGTATTCCTGGCCAAGTAGCAAAAAGTCAGTATCCTTATCAAACAGCTAACTGGTGCAGCTCAAAGGATGGTGAAGTCCTGGCTGGACTCTGATATAAGAGTGTCAGACAGATCCTGGGAAAACAGAAAGAAACTTTTGACACCCGCACGACAGCTGAAATCAAAATGCGATTCTTTGGCGGCAAACAAAGGGCTCAGGATAGTGTGCGTGACTATGCCCTCAACCTTCAGGAGGTGCTGTGAACAATAAAGCAGGTTGACCCTGAGGAGGACAGACTCCTAGGGCTGGTTTCACACTGCGGTCAGATCAGGTCAGGTTCGATCAGGTTTTGTGTTTCAAAACCAGGAGTGACTCCAAAACCTAGAACAGGTGTCAATCTTTCAATTATAGTTTTTCTCTGCAAGTTCCTCTCCTGGTTCCTCTCCTGGTTTTGGCACACAAACCTGATTGAACCTGATCAGTGAAAAACCGCAGTGCGAAACCAGCCTTACAGAGAAGTTCATAGAGGGGGCTGTCAATTTGCCAGTATGCTGCCTGGAAGCAGCCAAAGTGGGAGTAGGATAAAAACACTTTGTCAACTAGTGTAAATAGTTAGTTAGGAATGTTGAACTGTGCGTATTTTCTACCTGGCTAGGTACTACTCACACTTGTTTAATAATGTTTCAAGTTAGCCAGCTAGGCAATTACAGTTAGATTTGTTATGTTAATGTTTGCAAATGGACAATTTGATCATAGGATGATGATGTGATCTGAACTTTATGAAAAATGTTAGCACTTATTAAATGTGCTTTTTTGCTGTTTTTAATTCAGCACTGTGGGGTGCATCTTGAATGATATGCACTTTGCACTTTGACCACTAAACAACCGTCTGGCGTGTCTGAAGAATTTGGTCCGATGAAAGGCCTTCATTCCCTGTAGTCATGCACACGGACAATGTTAGGGAGTTGAGATGGCTCCCCCTGATTGCACTGAACTCTACGAGAGAGAGAGACACCCTGGCTAGGGACGTTATTAAATCTTGCCTGAACAGTTTAATAACTTTTGCACTTTTCTACTTTTTAAATATTATTGTATGTTATACCTGTTTTATATGCAATGTTTAAAAATAAAGAAAGAGCCTTCCATAAAGGGAAGAAGTTATTGCTGATGTTACTGTTTAATGTGCACAAGAAAATTGCTTTTGTATGTTCTTGTAACAACTTTATAACTGTTTTCAGCTTGTGGACGTTCTGTGTTTGCAAAGGGGGAATGTGGCGCCCCTGCCGACTGGTCGCCACAGTAACATTGCACCTCCTCCACAGGTGTGGTGTTACTGCTCTCAGGGAAGAGGGGTTGCCCAGTCAAGAAAAATTCACTTGCACCCAACACCTTCCAACTCCAGGCTTGGGATCTGGGTGGACCCTATTCAGGGAGGGCCTCATCTGCAGGCTGGAGGAGAGGGTAGGTAGAGGGGTTAGGTACAAAAAGGGAGTAAGGGTCAGAGTGGAGGAGAAGGAAGTGTAGAGTAGGAGGCAAGAGGAGTAGGACCTGGAGGATGAAGCTGCTGAGAGGCTCCTTCCAGGTCAGGATGGAGGGAGAGTGAGAAGGACGAAAGGGTCCTAGAGGGCACAGCTGTAGGGACACCACCCGTGACACCCTGCATCCATCACCACCTGGTGGTGCGTGGAGGGACAAGGCCAAATAGGGGGCTAGCCCAAATCTAGTGGAGGAACTGCAAGCCTTAACTAGTGATCTGGAGGTGGCTGGGCCTGCATTGACAGCTGCCAAAACCGTGCTCATTCGCTGAAAAGGTGGCCATATAGGACCAGGGAATGCGGTGACTGTCACCTGACAGAGCCCGCGGCCACTGGCTCGGGACACTGAGTACGAAGACTCAGGGCAGGAGAGGAGTGTAGCCAGCATGGGAAGACAGCCAGGGAAGGCTCATGAAAGGTGTCTTGGTGAAGCAGTCTCTTTTCATATGAGAGCTCGCCAGGCTGCATCATGGAGGAGTATAGCACCCAACTGGGTGGACTTGATTGATCACCAAGTAAAGGTAAAGAGCTACAACCCTGGTCTCCTCCGATCATTCTATGCGTCATCCCTGCTGACCCCGGCGTCCTCATCGGCCGCTTTACAAACTCTAATTCTAACCCTGAGGCCACATTCTACTTATGGGGGATTCTACATTTACCATCAAGGCTGCTATGCCATCAGCCCAGAGGAACCACAGCAGCGCTGGTCACCCTAACTATACTAACCTCAAGTGGTGTCTCAAACTTATCACCTGTAAATAATTCCCTTTTACTGCATGTTCAGGGTCACGGACCCAGGCCACTGCCACCATCACCTTCCACCGAACTGAACGGCCCAGTTACCGAGTACCCCCTGGCCTTGTGCGGGTCGCACTTGCGTGATGACTACTCTGTTTCTCTGACAAGTGTGCTATGCATGTGTGAGGTGTGCACTGTGCTTCTTTCATGACCCTAATGCTTTCTCTGTTCTTGTGCTGTGCTTATCTAATATGGGCGCTGTAACATTCTGATGTGTGTACAACATGATTTTGTTGTATGATGTGTTATGTAAAGGGTTTTCTGCTTTTACTAGAAATGACCCCAAATGCTTTTATACATTGTAAGATGGCCGCTGGACATGTCATGGGTGGGAGATATATATCACAGAGATGAATAGCCTTAGGCTGCTTTCACATTGCGATTTTAGAGCATTTTAGAGGATTCGTGGTTGTCCGTTATAAAACGGACAGCCATGGATCCGATTTGGCTCCCATGTTATCCTATGGGGTTTGGATCGGATCGGATTTGGCCTAATTGAAATCCGATTTTGTCGGATCCGATAGGTGTCTGATTTTTTGCTGTGCCCAAAATCAGAGACTGCTCCGATTTTGGGCACAGCAAAAAATCGGATCCCACAAAATCGAATTGCAATTAGGCCAAATCCGACTCGATCCGCAGCCTTTAACCTGGAGGCCAATGGAGAAACGATCCTGTGTTTTCTCGGACCCGATTTCAGTGTACTGAGCATGCTCAGTACACTAAAACTGCTCCTAACCATCTAATTTCACTTCCACAATGTATATACAAACATTGTGGAAGTGAAATTTAGTAAAAGAAAGGGTTAAAAAAAAAAAATATGTATGCTCGCCTGTCCAGAGAGTCCCCGGCGCTCTGGACAGGACCTGCGATTACGTCGCAAACCGGCAGCGTCATCGGGTCACATGACCACAGTTACCGCGGTAACTACGGTCATGTGACCCGATCAGCTGATCGAGTTGTGACGTAACCGCAGGTCCTATAAGCATGCGGACCTTGCTGGAGGTGCCGGGGGACTCGCTGGAAGGTGAGCACATATATTTTTTTATTTTTAAACCTTTCTTTTACTAAATTTCACTTCCGCAATGTATGTTATACATTGCGGAAGTGAAAGTGCCCTGCTGCCTCCTCAGCTGTTTTTTCAGTGTCCGGATCCGTGATAATCACGGACCCGGACACAGAAAAGGTCACCTCCTGTGGTGTCTGATCTAGTTTGTGGGGTCGTACAAAAAGTAGGATCCCACAAACAGGAAAAAATATGTGATGTGAAACCAGCCTTAGTGATGTAAACATGTATAGTAGCTGTGAGTGTAAGGCGTGGCATATGTTTAAGAGCAGTCAAAGAGATGGGTGGGACTAGCTGCTCACCTATTCCTACCTAAGGGCATGGAATGGTGGATATAGGAAAGTCCAGATGTATCATTAGATGTCTGTGTAAATAGATAATATAATAATATTTATTCATTTATATAGCGCTATTAATTCCATAGCACTGTACATACATCAGTAATGCTGTCCCCATCTTGGAGCTCACAATCTAAAGATCCTATCAGTATGTCTTTAAGAAGGCCTCTTGTGTGAAGCCTCATTACTGATACTTGTATACTGGACTATCACTGAAGTGCTGTTGTTTGGACTGTGTATACTGTTTTGCTGCACTGAAATGTCATTTAATTTCTGTGTTTGCAGCATGAGTTGTGAAGTCTTAATGTAGCAGTCTGGATGTTTCATTTAAAACCCGTGCCTACTGCAAACGCAACTGAGTGAGTTGAGATCTCTGCGCAGGCACAAATCCCAAGGGGCATGTCTGACTGCCGCAGGAAAATCACATTTTTGGGAAAAAGCGGCTGCAGGAATGAAAACAGACAACATGGACGAGCTGATACAACAGTTGCTGCAGGCTGTTCTCCAGCTGCAACTGCAAAGACAACAGATGGGACTTCTAGCATAGGCTGTCCATGGCAGGGCAAAATACACAACCCCAACTCAAGGGAGGAAGACAGTAAGGAGAGCTTTGCAATGCATGGTCCCATGGGATGATGTTGAGTCATTTTTGATGGTTTTTGAAAGGGTATCAGAATGGTAGAAATTGCCTCCAGAATAGTGGGCAGAAGTTCTGGCACCATATCTGCATATCTGACGGGGAACCACAAAAGGCCTATTATGACCTGACTCTGCCGGATGCCAAATTGCAAACCGGAGATCTTGGCCCTTCTTGGAGTAACTCGACAACGAGTGCACCACTGAGGCTAATAGTGACAAACCTCTTAGGCCTCAAATGTTCTACCTATTACACCTGCTGCAAAAATTGGAATTTTCCTCCCAAGCACAGATGATGGAAAGGGTTGTCATGAACAGGTTCATAATTTCTTTTTGAGAGGTGGTAGAGAGGTCCATGGGGGAATAAAGGGGTTATAACATCTCCTTACAAAGGGAAGTTAAAATCCAAATGAAGGAAACTAAAGCCATATCTGGGGTGTCCAAGGACCCAGGGAGTATTTGAGTTGTTACCGAAGGCCTTAGCTAATAACTTGATTTGTTGGAGGTGTCCTGCCCCAGGTCATATATCCGCACATTGCCCCTTGATCACCCAGCATGGTGACTGTGACATAGGTCAGCATTTCTTGTATTATGCATATACTGCCTGCAATTTTGATTCTAAACCCGCCAAGGGGCTTCAAGTATGTTTTGTATCTGTAAAAAAAGTGACAACGCCTGGTCTATTGGACTCGCAGAGTTTGGTGACCTTAGTGAGGGCCACATTTCTTCACTGGCTGATTCCTGGGAAGATGGTCAGAATCCACTGTATCCATTGGGAAGAAAAGACTACCCTGTGGCCAGGGGAACCATAGAGACAAACTGTGGCACAAGATCCTATGAGGTTTTCCTAGTCAAGTGTGGCACCCCAGGGTTGATGTGCCACAGTGTCATCACTGCCCCCAGGTAGTGGTGTCACCAGAGAGCAACAAAGGGTATTCTCATCAGACAACACACACACAACACCAACGCCTCCAAGCCAGAAGGGGGAGACCAAGCCTGGGATCAGGGTGAGCTTCTGTGGCGCCCCACTACGTAGGTGCTACAAAAGGGGTACTGCACCCAGAAAAGCGGTGTAGTCACCCCACTGCAATTGGAACAATGGTCACTAGATGGAACCCTAGAGTTAACACCCACACACTAGATTAGTAGGTGGGAGGGACCCCGGGAGGAGATATAGTGACCTCTAGGGGGAACTAGTGAGCTCAGTAAGAGTTGAGTAAGAGTTGAGATGGACTAAGAGTTGGAGTCAGGCAGCCAGCCTGAGAGGGAGGAAGGAGGGTCTCCTCGGCTGAGGAGCCCAGAAAGAACAGATCCCAGAAAACAGAAGGAAGGAACGGAGGCTCAGCATTGAGCTAGTTCAGAGGAAGGAAACCGGGTACCGGAGCCCGCAACTGTGAATATCTTTATGGTTCACAGAGAATCCGAAGAACGGGGATATTTTACATACAGCCCCAGTCTCCTGAGTGAGTCAAGAGAAGGGAGCCAAAAGCTAGGAGCAGAGGCCACTGCTTAGCTTAAGAGAAGGTTGTCCCAGAGACCGCAAAGGAGGGAGAGAGAGAACGAAAAGCAGCAGGAGGTCAGATCTACTATATGAGATCAGACTTCACCGCCACTGGGAGGCAAGGAAAGAAAGGAAAAGAAAGGAACATAAGGAGGGATGCATCTACAGCCAGAAATTCTAATTGCAGCGACCGCCGCATTTACCATTATACCATCTATTGAACTGCTGAACTGTATGACTTTGGCAAAGTTTTCAGTAAAGTTACCCGGTGAAGTGAAGTCCCGACTGTGCTGCATCCTTTCATTTACAAACTGCTTTATTACAGCATCGCTGCCCCGGTGTTTCAGTCCCGCGTGCGGGGACTATTCCATCCAAGTCGCAATACCACCCACCACCGGAGGACTGTGGCAGTGCTGGTGGGCATCACCAGACTCAGCAAGTGGCGTCACAAAGACAAAAACTGTAAATAATCCCAGTAAATAAACCCTCTTTTTCACTGATTGCCAGGGCCACAGCCTCGGGCAGCCACCCGTGAAATCCCGGACCGTAACCGAGCCTGAGCCCTGAGTACTCTGCCCAGGGGCGAGTCACAACCTGGCGTCATGCACAGGATAACGTGCCCGGTACCACCGGGTACTGTGCACCTTTGAACTGGACTTAAATTGACTTTTTTCTGCCTTGCATGGAGACATGGTTCTATCTTGTTGCTGTGTACAAATGGAACTATGTCTCCATGATTTCACTGCAGCCAGTAAGTTACCTGTTGAAAACCTGTTACCTGTAGCTGCGTGTAAAGGTACCATAACTGTGGACTACCTTAATTGGGATATACTGCAAAATGCTCTATTATAACTGCCCTAAAGCTAGAGGGCAGTGTTTGTGGCTGGTGGCAATCAACTGTGGTGCATGTTAAAGATAATCAAAAAAGAGGGAAATACAAGGGGCTAACACCGCACTGACATTAAATTGAATAACTTTGAAATATTAAGGCTATGTTCACACATTGCGCATTTTTAAAAGCGCGCTCAAAAATGTGTAATGTGCCTTTTGAATGTGAAATTCACTTTGCCGTTCAGACAGTGGGTAAAAATATGCAGTGCTTTTATAGGAAAAAGCGCCGACATAAAAAGAATTGACATGTCAATTCTTTACGCAGCAGCGCCTGCACTTTTTCCCATAGGGTCGGCGCTGCTGCATCTGATGTCACAGAGAGGAGGAAGAATCCTGCTTCCTCCTCCCCTCTGTCTCATGTGTGACCGCCCCATTAGATTTCGCAGTGTATTAATATACACTGCAGAATGTAAATTAAATAAAGACAAATGTATTAAAAATAATAAAGATTGCACACTTACCCGTCCGCCGGTGTTCGGGAGCCGCCGCAGGTATTGATCTGCTAGGACCTGTCGTGATGTGAGTGATGTTCCGGGCACTGATTGGCCGCTCCCGGTCATGTGATATGAGCCAATCAGTGCCTGTGATGTCACTCTGACATCACACAAGGCCCTGTTGTTCTGGTACCTGCCTTTCTCTCTGCACCGGATCGCCCAAACAGGCCGCCAGAGGGTAAGTATTTGATTCTTTTTTATTTTACATACATTTGCCTTTATTTAATTTTGATTTCGCAGTGTATATTAATACACTGCAAAATCTAATGGGGGCGGTCACACATGTCACAGAGGGGAGGAGGAACCAGGATTTTTCCTCCCCCTCTGTGACATCACCTGCGCTTATGGGGAGAAGAAAGCGCGGCCAAAAAGCGCGCGCAAAAAAGTGCACCAAAATATGCAAATGTGTGTACATAGCCCAAAAGAGATTTTTATTTCTCTATGCATTTTGGGAAAACTATCTTGTCCCCTAATTTTGGAGTAAACTCACCAATGTACCTTGGTACATTGGTAATTTTACTCCTGAAGAAGTAATATAATATAGAGTAACAAATCCAGATTCAAGCATAGAAATGAGATCCGGGCACTGACCTGTTAACAGCGTTACTTGTAGACTCCTGTGGTGGTGGCGTGCTGTGGAATATCCTGTTGCTCAGCCAGAGTTCAAGACAATATATCCAAAGAAAAAAAAAGATGGCGGCACTCAGCATTTCAGACCGGACCCGTAGAAGCGGGACATCCCGCAAAGCGGTCACCGACGGTCCTAGCACCTCCCTCCCTGTATCATGCACCTGTTTCTGTAATTTATTTATTAAATTAATCAGCTGCAAACTGGAATGCTGAGTGCCGCCATCTTTTTTTCTTTTAATATAGAGTAACTGCCAAGCTCAGCAGCACATGTAATGTAGTGTAACCACCAAGCATAGTGCCACAGTAATATAGTATAAATTCCAAGTTCAGTAACACAGCAATGAATTGTAACCACTAAGTTAGTGCCACAGTAATACAATGTAACAACTAAGCTCAGTGCACAATAATGTAGTGTAACTATGAAGCTCAGTGTCAAAGTAAAATAATGAAAATATCAAGCACAATGCCACAGTAGTGCAATTGTCAATCAAAAATACTACTATTTTTTAGTAGACACCAAGAACTGTGTTTGAATATTTAGAAGGTTTTCCCATGAACAAAGTACATTTTAATCAATAGGTCTTGGAATAATAATAAGATCCACAATTGGATGTGTTAAAAAAGGTTCCTGTGCTGAAATAATTAAAAAAAAAAAGTGCCCCTGCTCTGTCCTGTAAAATGGACCTGTCTGACCGTACAGGGACATTGCCTGATCATACTATAGTTCGTGGGCAACGGAGGAAACAGGCACAGGATTGCAGATGCTGCTTTCTGGGAGGTAAAACATTTCCCTGCCTGTTTAAAACAATGTTTTATCTCACAGTAAGTATCAGCTGCAATCCCATGCTGTCCTGTATACTCTCTTGTTTTTTCCCTGCCCAGTAGATGTGAACAGACCATGTCACATCCATTACACAGTACATAGCAGGGACACATACATAAGATTATCTCAGCACAGGAACATTTTTTTAAACACCCAGTCCTTTCTCCAAGAGCTAGTGATTACAATGTACTTTATTCATGACACCGCCCCTTTAAAGGAACCTGTCATGTTGAAAATGGTATCTGTTCTCTAAGCAGAATGTAATATAATAGAACAGAAGCAGATTGACAGAGCACATTTGAGGTGTAGGTGTAGACTGCAGGGACCCAACCACCTCTCGCTCCCTTGAAGTGATGCGACACCAATTTCATCACAAAACACAGCTTTATTTAGGAGAGATAGAAACAAGACTCTCATCTTTTAATTTGGCATAATCTCGGTCGCAGTTCAAAACCAGGCAACTGATTTGCCTACCAAGCAGGGTGTAGGGAGAGTTTCTGCCACCGGCAGTCTGGCGCAGGCTTCTTCACCACTCGATTCAACAACAGACTATGAGCCTAAGGGCCCTTTCACAACAGCGTTTTTCGTAATTCGCGGCAGATGCGGTGAAAAAACCGCATCTGCCGCGTTTGCCGCATAACCGTTCCACTTGCGGCACGGTTGCGTTTTTTTCCATAGGAAGTATAGGGGGACTTGTGGCAGATGCGGCAAGTGCGGTTTTGCACTTGCGGCAGGTGCGGCAGCGAAAAAACCCGCGGCTGACCGCGTTTTTTTTCGCTGCCGCACCTGCCGCAAGTGCAAAACCGCACTTGCCGCATCTGCCGCAAGTCCCCCTATACTTCCTATGGAAAAAACCGCAACCGTGCCGCAAGTGGAACGGTTATGCGGCAAACGCGGCAGATGCGGTTTTTTCACCGCATCTGCCGCGAATTACGAAAAACGCTGATGTGAAAGCACCCTAAGACCCGGCTACATCGAAGTACCCATTCTGGGACACGAGAATTGTTTTGGTGGAGCCTGAAGATGTACTTCACGGTTAGCCCATCACACACGTGGTCGAAGGATCCTGCACCTGCCAACAAAAGAAAAAAACGACCGGTCCCCCCGACCTGTGAAATTATGTCAAGGGGTTGCTGGCTCATTGAGGTTGTCATCTGCAGCACCTTGGATCCTGTACAGGGTTAAAAACATGTCTTGGCATGTGTGAATAAAATGGTGGGGGTGGGTGTAGAGAGGAGGGCTCTGCGTCGGTCCTGCTTGTCCCTCTACCTAGGCTAAAAGGGGTAGTGGGGGGGGGGTGTTTGAGAATTTTCTGGGCAAAATACTCTCACATAAAGTACACACACATATATCTACTGCTGCTGCCATGTGAGCATGACTCCCAAGCCCCTGTGGGGCCATGGCTGTGTACACTATGCCCCAAGTATTCCCAGGGATAAATCCTCAGTGTACTGTGATCCCCTTTCCTATGAATGCCACCATCCCGTGACTAATGGACTGTGACCAATCACTCTCCACCCCCCCTGCTAATATTTGCCCTGCAGGTGCTCTGTAATTTATGTTATTGGGGTGCTAGCAGCTGTTATAGCCCGGAGGGCTAAAGGGAGAGGGATGGGTGTAAGTGACTGTCCCCTGAACGGCAGAATGCTCCTCTTCCCCGCCATTAACGGGTCGCAGCCGCGATTTAAAAAATTGGCGGGTGGGCGGGTCCTTATTTTTTTGCGCGCACAATAATCTGAGCCTACTCCGATGCAAATCAATCACCGGGCTCAAATCAGTCGGCGGACAGAAAGCTGTGCTAGGTCACTAGCCGCCGTCCACCATGCTTGAGCCTCAGCAAAGAGAGAGCTGCTGCATCTAAGAACGCTGCAGTCCAAAGAGCTACCCTCTATGCTGATCGGATCTATGCCCGCGCTGAAGCGGGTCCACATACCAGCTGCCCAAACGGTCCAGGTCCTCCAGACAGAGGCCGTGCTCAGATAGCATGGGCATATGTACCCCAGGGGCGGGGACTGCCCAGGAAGTGATGAAATTCCCACAGCGTCACCATGGGAGACCTCTTCAAGACCCGGGAGGGGCCCAGCAGTCAGGAGGCAGCAGCTCAAGGACGGCTGCAGTGCCCCTCATTTTCATGGAAAATGTTTCAGAAAACATGTCATTTTATTCTATATAATCCTTGGTGTGCCTTACTGGGAGACCTAGAGACCAATATTATAGAAATATGTACACATATAGCACAAATGTGGACAACGTAACTATCACTTTAACTAGAGTTCTGGAGCACCACAATAAACCAACTTCACAAAGGGAATGTGATCAATCAGGAACGTTTCAAGCGGTCTCAAGGGTTTGGCAATTGTGTGAAGGGAAAGAGCAGGTTGTAGAGATATTTCGTTTTGGAATACTTAATGAATTGAAACTGATAGAGTGTGAAAATTGAGATTTATTGAAAAGTAAGAGAAAAGGAAGAAGACTAAAAGCTAGTCCTTGGAAAAGTATTGGAAAACTTCAGCAATAAAGTAATGTTGGCAGCGCTGCAGAAGATATGTGCTGACATTTAAATATTATCTTGTATTACACAAGTTTGAGGGCCACAGATCAAACCGGCTGAGGGTTAGAGGAGCAAACAGCTCATTCTGCCTCGGACAGGTTTAGATACACCTCTGATAATTTACCTGGTGTTAAGGGAAACCTAGCCATGCAAATCCATTTTTTCCCCGTAAAGGGAACCTGACAGCAAATCCATGCCACCCAAGTAGCTGTATTTGGTTGCAGAAATGTCTACACTATTCCTTCATCTCTTGACAGGAGGACGTAACAGTTTGCACAGGACGGTAGCAGGACACAGGGACAGATGCAAGAGCATGAGGAAGGAACTGGGACAATGGAACAGATTCAAGTACTCAGACAGGTTTGGGTTCAGGACTGGTTGAGGCATATGGGCGAGTACTGAATCTGGAACTGGTTCCAGGAACCACACAATGAGCTTGAAGCCATAAGAAACACTGCCTACAGGGGACTAACATTGCACAGGCACTTCCCAATAAAGAAGAGTGGCTTAAATGCCTGGTGCCCCCCCCCCAGTGGTAGGCCCGAGGACACTTCAGGTTTGGGTGTTGCCCCTATAAAAAGCGGGGAGTACACGGGTGCATGCCCTGTGATGTGTGCAAGGCCAGGAAGCTGGGAGCTGTGGCAGACACAGAATCAGGAGGCACACCTGGGCGGCCAAGGCGGTGAGTATGTTGGTGTGGCGCCCCTATGGGAAGGCACCACAGGGAGGCACTGCACCCCAAACAAAAGGTGTAGTGCCTCCGTTGCCATGGATATGGGGTCTCATACTGAGTCTATCATAAGCACCCATACACTTGGCCACCTTAGCATAGGGACAGTATATTCAGTAGGTCCAGGGGGTGGAGCCTAGAGTAAAGCGGGAGACTGAAGTGACAGTTAGTTATTCAGCGTGAGAGGAGCAGGAGGACGGACGTCAGGAGACAACGTCTCTGACAGGAGGAAGCCTCTTTGGAGAGAGGTGACCCAGACACCGGAGGGGACGAACCAGGACTGATAGCAGTAGCAGACCAGGGGACTGGTGAAAGGGCTCTTCAGTGTGGTTAAAGAGAGTTAAAGAGGAACCCAGACCCAGAAAGCTTTTACAAGCGGGACCACCGACAGACTCTGCAGAGTTACCTCAAAATCTGTGGCTACGTCCCCGATAAACCAGACTGTACTGTGTACTTCATTATCTGCCCGGTACCAGTAAAGAACTTCTTGAGCTGATCTGGTGCCTCAATTTGGACTTTATTGACTGTTTGTGAAACTGTAAAACTGGGCCGCCATTACTGCGCCACAGAGCTGGAAGAGCATCGCGGCTGCGCAGCTAAAAGAGCGTGAAGATAAGCTCCGACCCTCCCCCCCCTCTACCGAGGATTGACGAAGTGTGGTGGTGGGTCTCAAAAAGGCCTGAACGACTGATCCACTAAACTTCTCTGGAAGGCGGGCCTGAAAATGTAAAAGACTATGTGCTGGCCCAGGGGCGAGCATTGACCCCTCACCAAAGCAGGGCCATGCAAGAGGCGCCAAATTGTCTCCCCGCCCCTCTTGCTATCAAACAACCAAGGGGGCGGGTCTAGAGCCGGACTGCACCAGTTTGGGACTATAAAGATCAAACAGGGTGCGGCCGGAGGTCAGACCGAGAGACACTGGCAGGAACCCGACTTGTTACCCGAACACGGCATGGCTGCGATGTCTGATACGCCTGAGGGATGTGGTCCGTGAAATCGAGGAGGACCTAAGGGCTAGTATAGCTGCCCAAGGTGTCCCAGCCCTTGAAACTTAAGGGGAGAATGTAGAATTCTGGGGAGAAGCCCTGTGAGACCTACGGACCCGACTGCAGGAGTCTGTGGAGTGGACCATTCGGCACTGGAGATCAACCGCAGGAGGGACCGTCAACTGGGGCATGAGCTAGACCCGGAGCCGGTGGTTACGGTAGAATCAGAAGCCGAACACCCGGTAGCTGGTGAAGACACCGCCTCCACAGAACCGAAATCCCATCCAGAGGGATGACAACTGATCCGAGGCAGGTGTTACATCAGCTAGCCCAAGCAGCCCCGACCCAGCAGACGACGCAGAGGACTTAAGGAGGAAACTGACGAACCGGGTGACCTAATCCAGTTCTCCGAGGAGCCTGACCTGGTAGTGGAGGAGATTGAAGGAGGATCCAGTCACCAGGCAAGTTCTGGGGAGGAGGACCGGGATGAAGGAGCGACAAGCGGTACAGGGCCCTGCGAGCTATGGTTGGCCGAATGCCTAGAACAGCAACAGGACCGGCCGAGCATGGAGATGTGGCGATATCAACACTGTCCTACAACCGCAACACCGCACTCCTGGCAACCAGCCGGGAGACCCTCATACCGGCAGGACTATGAATTGGAACGGCAGAGGTGGTAGGAAGCCTGGTGGGCGAGTGAGATTGAGACCCGTCAGGCCCGTGTCTTTGCTTGCATCCAGCCACCACTGCCATTGGACCAGAGAAAGGAAGGTATGGTGACGGTGTTTAACCTAGCAACTGGGTATGGCTTTGCCCAGGAGGTAGGTCTCTAGGAGGAGGTCTTCATGGGGTGGAGGAAGGTTGAGCCCCATCTTCCGCAAGGCCACCCGAACGGTGACCTGTACAAGGGCGATGAAATAACTTATGAACACCATGCAGGTCCCCGGGGTTGGTTTGCCATAAGAGTCAGCAAAAAATTACTTATAGTGAAAACCTGTTTTGTTGTTTGAAGTTAACTGTTTGTTTTTTTGAGTTAACCGTGAAGGCTCGCATGGACACAATGTTAAGTCAGAGATTTGATACCCGGTCTCTGTTGGACCGATGCAGATTAGAGGTTTAATTATTGTTCCCGTTTGTAACGTTTGAAGCATAACACCTTGCGCAAGGGAAGATCACTAAGAAAATCTTATTGTTATTGTTGTTGATTGAATGTTACCCGGTTTTTGTGTTAATAAAAATTTCAACTCAAATCCAGTTTGGTTTAACACTCGTGGACGAGTGTAATTCACCAAGGGGGTGTGTGGCACCCCTATGGGAAGGTGCCACAGGGAGGTACTGCACCCCAAACAGAAGGTGTAGTGCCTCCGTAGCCATGGATATGGGGTCTCATACCGAGTCTGTCATAAGCAACCATACACTAGGCCACCTTAGCACAGGGACCGTGTATATTCAGTAGGTCCAGGGGGTGGAGCCTAGAGTAGAGCAGGAGACTGAAGCGACAGTTAGTCAGCATTAGAGGAGCAGGAGGACGGACGTCAGGAGACAGCGTCTCTGACAGTAGGGCACCTCTTTGAGAGAGGTGACCCAGACACAGGAGGGAACAAACCAGGACCGGTTGGAGCTGCCTGGGGAGTCCGGGGTCGTCACCAGCATACCGGAGCCAAGGCAGTCAGTCGGTTTAACCCTGACTACAAACCGACACGCTGTGGGACCGACATAAGGGAGCCATAGCGCCACGGACTGAATCCCTACCTCACTTCCAAATTGGGTGCAGACTGTACTGTGTACTTCATCATCTGCCCGGTACCAGTAAAGAACTTCTTGAGCTGATCTGGTGTCTGTACTCCTTCTCTCCACTACCCGGAGGACTCCCATGACATCAAAAGAGGTGAGGACGACTCCCCTCATCTTTTCCGCTGCCCTGAGGCAAAGCTCCAGCTGTGGGGAGCTGTACTACTCCGAGCTGCACCTCCATAACCTCAGCGGCCGGCCGCAGCGCTGGTATCCACGTTACCAGGTACCACAGGTGGCGTCACGTTACCGTTTCCCCATCCATCATCATCATCTCCCCCACCATTGAGGGTCCAGGGCACGGAACCGGACACCGACCAGCCGTGATCCCCCATCGAAGTAACCATCACCCCCGGTATCCGAGTACCCCCTACCGTGTCGAACGACTCAATTCGTGTCCCTTCCGGTTAGTGCATGAAGCTGGCATTACATGGCATTACAATGTGTTTGAGTGGCCTAGTCAAAGTTCAGAACTAAATCCCATTGAGAATGTGTAGCAAGACTTGAAAATTACTGTTCAGTCACTCTCCATCCAATCTCATTGAGATGGAGCTATTTTTGAAAGAAGAAAGGGCAAAAATCTCAGCCTCTTGATGTGCAAAGCATATCTAATATAAACTGGAAAAGAAAATGGAGCACATAGGATATACCGGTTTTGCAAAATAATTACATTGTAGGGTGATACTGCTCACTTTATGTGGTTGTGAGAATCACAACCACTAAAAACGCTCGGTACCAATTTTATGTCCTGGCTGTAACGGCCTGCTGCAGTCTCCCGCAAGGTAAATCCACAATAAAATCCAGGAGGAAGAAAAGGGATTGTGACTGCGCTCCCATTCAAAAAATAATATTCTTGTGATAGCAGTAAATGTTTGTGATTTTATTTCTACCCATTTCAGGGCAACTAGGGCCCTATCATCAGGAAAAATCACAGATGTACATATGCTATTTTTCCTGATGAAGGGGCCCTAGTTGCCCTGAAACACGTAGAAATAAAATCACAAAAATTTACTGTTATCACAAGGATATTATTTTTCGAACGGGAGCAGGGTCATAATCCATTTTCTTCCTCCTGGATTTTATTGTGGATGTGCAAAGCTGGCGGAGACATAATAAATGCTAAAATCTGACCATTTTGTGTTCATTAAATGATCAATATTTCTGCATTGATGCCAATTTATTTCCTTAACCTAAACCAAATTTGGGAGGGTTTCAGCTTTCAAAAGAGTAATTTATAAAACCAATGGATAAATTTAACGTCAGGTTATAAGCTTTTATTTACATATCATAAATAAGCGACATAACTTCTGTCACGGAGTGTAGAAAACCAAATTTTAGACTTCACAAATACTTTGTACTTTATGTTTGTATGTCACATAACATTTCAATAAATTATATTTATATTTGTGGGTCTAATTTGAAAAAACGTGAAAATGTTCAAAGGATATGAATACTTTTTCAAGGCACTATACTCACCTACCACTGCTCTCTACATTGTCTGGTGCCTTTCTGCACCTCTTTTCAGTGACGTCACGCACCTACAGATTATGTGGGTCACGCTTTGCTTTGTGGTCACACTGTACTTTGTGGTCACACTGTGCTTTGTGGTCACGCTTTGCTTTGTGGTCACACTGTGCTTTGTGGTCACGCTGTGCTTTGTGGTCACGCTGTGCTTTGTGGTCACGCTGTGCTTTGTGGTCACGCTTTGCTTTGTGGTCACATTGTGCTTTGTGGTCACGCTGTGCTTTGTGGTCATGCTGTGCTTTGTGGTCACGCTTTGCTTTGTGGTCACATTGTGCTTTGTGGTCACGCTGTGCTTTGTGGTCATGCTGTGCTTTGTGGTCACGCTGTGCTTTGTGGTCACATTGTGCTTTGTGGTCACGCTGTGCTTTGTGGTCATGCTGTGCTTTGTGGTCACGCTTTGCTTTGTGGTCATGCTGTGCTTTGTGGTCACGCTTTGCTTTGTGTGACACAGAAGTGACTTTTACAGTGTAAGTCTATGAGATAAAATAACTTCCAGCTATAGAGCATAGAGTACGCCGGCTAGCCGCAGATGCAGGGATGTCGCTGAGATGCGGAGAAAAATGGTGATGGATGTCAGAGAGAACAGCAGTAGGTGAGTATATTACACTTACACTACATTACATTGCATATATACCCACATTTAATAAAATAAAATGTAGATGGGAGTGCTTCTTTAAAGACAAAAAATATTCTCCTCCTTGCTGTGAATCTCATTACACTGAATAGTATCTACTGTCCTGACAGCCTACATTTGTTTAATTCTTTTATTAAATCATTGAATACACCATTAGCTAGGTAATCTAGTTTTGCCTGTAGGGCTGGCATAATTAACAGCAAATCCAGCGTGATCCATTCCACTGCTCTGGCGTCTTATAGATACATTTTCATGGGTATCTTTATGCGTTTTAATTATGCTGAGGGCTCAGTCAGACCCTTTTTAATCTTTGTGTGAGTCCAATTTACATCCATTTTGGTCCATGTGTGTTTAAACATGTCCTGGAAAAAATGTTACCGGTGCCATCAGTGTCTTGTAGCAGCGTGACATCCGTGTATCCGTTTTACCTTCAGTGTGTCCTAATAATAAAAATAATAATTATAATCTTTATTTATACTGTGCCAACATATTCCGCAGCGTTTTACAATTCAGAGGTTCATATACAAACAGTTATAAGTAACAGTTGGATAAAAAAAATACAATGACAGCAAAATTAATGATGACCCTGCTTATAAGATCTTACAATATACAATGAGGTGGTGGGGGGGTGACATAAAGTACAGGTGTTTATTTACAATGATGGTCCAGCCATCTTGAGGAAATATCAGATACATAAAAGCTGCTTTATTCATCACCAGCTAAGGGCCCTTTCACATCAGCGTTTTTTTTCAAATCGCGGCAGATGCGGTGAAAAAACCGCATCTGCCGCGATTAACGCATACCGGCTGCACTTGCGGCACGGTTGCAGCAAGCCCCATACAATGTATAGGCGGGCTTGCGGCAAGTGCGGTTTTGGCACTTGCGGCAGGTGCAGCCGCGAAAAAACCGCGTCTGACCGCGTTTTTTTCACGGCTGCACCTGCCGCAAGTGCCAAAACCGCACTTGCCGCACCCTTACCGCAAGCCCCATAGACATTGCATGGGGCTTGCCGCAACTGTGCCGCAAATGTCGCAGTTATGGGGTAATCGCGGCAGATGCGGTTTTTTTCTACCGCATCTGCCGCGATTTGAAAAAAACGCTGATGTGAAAGGGGCCTAAGGGTACTTTCACATCAGCAGTTTTTTTAAATCGCGGCAGATGCGGTGAAAAAAAACGCATCTGCTGCGATTACCGCATAACCGCTGCACTTGCGGCACAGTTGCGGCAAGCCCCATGCAATGTCTATGGGGCTTGCGGTAAGTGTGCAGCAGGTGCGGCAAGTGCGGTTTCAGCACTTGCGGCAGGTGCGACCGCGAAAAAAACCGCGGTCAGCCACGTTTTTTTTGCGGCCGCACCTGCCGATACCGCACTTGCCGCACCTGCCGCAAGCCCGCATAGACATTCTATGGGGCTTGCCGCAACTGTGCCGCAAGTGCAGTTGTTATGCGGTAATCGCGGCAGATGCATTTTTATCTGCAGCGATTTAAAAAAACCGCTGATGTGAAAATACCCTAAGGCCCCTTTCACATCAGCGTTTTTTTTTAAATCGCGGTAGATGCGGTGAAAAAACCACATCTGCTGCGATTAACGCATAACCGCGACACTTGCGGCACAGTTGCGGCAAGCCCCATGCAATGTCTATGGGGCTTGCGGTAAGGGTGCGGCAGGTGCGGTATCGGCACTTGCGGCAGGTGCGGCTGCAAAAAAAACGCAGTCAGCATCAGTTACGGTGAAAAGAATGCATCTGCCGCATTTGCCTCATTACGGCCGCACTTGCGGCACACTTGCGGCAAGCCCTATGCATTGTCTATGGGGCTTGCGGTAAGTGTGCAGCAGCCGCGGGAAGTGCGGTTTTGGCAGATGCGGGCGCGAAAAAAAAAACGAGGTCAGCTGCGTTTTTTTTTCGCGGCTGCATCTGCCGCAACCGCCGAGACCGTACTTGCCGCAGCTGCCTGATGATGTATACATATATACACCTCATAGTGTGTGCCTGCCTGATGTATACATATATATACCTCAGGTATACAGGCACTGCTGTATATAGAGCACGCACAGGCTGCACACACAGCACAGCTGTATATAGATGACAGTCATCTATATACAGCTGTGCTCTGTGTATTATGTGTTTCACTGCCTGATGTATACATATATACACCTCATAGTGTGCCTGCCTGATGATGTATACATATATATACCTCAGGCATATATATATGTATTTATACCTCAGGCAGGCACACTTTGAGGTGTATATATGTATACATCAGACAGGCACACACACTATGAGGTGTATATATCATGTATACACCTCATAGTGTGTGTGCCTGCCTGATGTATACATATATACACCTCATAGTGTGCCTGCCTGAAGTATACATATATAGTGCCTACAAGTAGTATTCAACCCCCTGCAGATTTAGGTGGTTTGATAAGATGCAAATATGTTAGAGCCTTCAAACTGCAGATGAGAGTAGGATTTATTAACAGAAGCATAAATCTTACAAACCAAAAAGTTATGTTGCTCAGTTGAATTTTAATAAATTTTAAACATAAAAGTGTGGGTCAATTATTATTCAACCCCTAGGTTTAATATTTTGTGGAATAACCCTTGTTTGCAATTACAGCTAATAATCGTCTTTTATAAGACCTGATCAGGCCGGCACAGGTCTCTGGAGTTATCTTGGCCCACTCCTCCATGCAGATCTTCTCCAAGTTATCTAGGTTCTTTGGGTGTCTCATGTGGACTTTAATCTTGAGCTCCTTCCACAAGTATTCAATTGGGTTAAGGTCAGGAGACTGACTAGGCCACTCCATCACCTTGATTTTTTCCCTCTTGAACCAGGCCTTGGTTTTCTTGGCTGTGTGCTTTGGGTCGTTGTCTTGTTGGAAGATGAAATTACGACCCATCTTAAGATCCTAGATGGAGGAGCGGAGGTTCTTGGCCAAAATCTCCAGGTAGGCCGTACTATCCATCTTCCCATGGATGCGGACCAGATGGCCAGGCCCCTTGACTGAGAAACAGCCCCACAGCATGATGCTGCCACCACCATGCTTGACTGTAGGGATGGTATTCTTGGGGTCATATGCAGTGCCATCCAGTCTCCAAACGTCACGTGTGTGGTTGGCACCAAAGATCTCGATCTTGGTCTCATCAGACCATAGAACCTTGAACCAGTCTGTCTCAGAGTCCTCCAAGTGATCATGAGCAAACTGTAGACAAGCCTTGACATGACGCTTTGAAAGTAAAGGAACCTTACGGGCTCGTCTGGAACGGAGACCATTGCGGTGGAGTACGTTACTTATGGTATTGACTGAAACCAATGTCCCCACTGCCATGAGATCTTCCCGGAGCTCCTTCCTTGTTGTCCTTGGGTTAGCCTTGACTCTTCGGACAAGCCTGGCCTCGGCACGGCAGGAAACTTTCAAAGGATGTCCAGGCCGTGGAAGGCTAACAGTAGTTCCATAAGCCTTCACTTCCGGATAATGCTCCCAACAGTGGAGACAGGTAGGCCCAACTCCTTGGAAAGGGTTTTGTACCCCTTGCCAGCCTTGTGACCCTCCACGATCTTGTCTCTGACGGCCTTGGAATGCTCCTTTGTCTTTCCCATGTTGACCATGTATGAGTGCTGTTCACAAGTTTGGGAGGGTCTTAAATAGTCAGTGTGATGAATATTGGTAAGGAATATTGCCATAATCCCCCATATTCCATTTCTCCCAGAAAACAATTTGAAGGCACATCTCACTCACAAAGAGATAAGTCCCAACCCTTGGAAGGCAGAGTAATTAGCACCTAGCTGCCAGCCAACAAGGACACACAAAAGGAGCCATCCTCACCTTTGATATGCAATCAGGTAGGTTATTGGAGCTTCCTCAGGACTGGGGTTATGCCAAAAGGTGACACGTCCAATTTAAGTCTCTTTCTTCCCAGGCAGACTGGAAGGCACCGTGACTATAACATTAATATTTCATGAGCCGTGCGGTCTATGAACATGGCAAGCGTAGATCCATGATCGTGACGTCTAGGCGGTGACAAGCATGGTATTCACATGAATGTAGGATAACTGTAAGCCATCTAAACAGGATATTGGCTAGTAGGGTGTTCTCAGAGTAGCCATGTTTCACATCCAGACGAAGATAAAATCATAACTAAAAATATGAAAGTATTATCTTCCGTCTGCGATGCCCATGGACACGGCTAGGGAACATTATAGAATCTGGGTGTCCATATCTCCCCTCAGAGGGGTGGGAGTTGTGAGACATCCCAGAGGTGTGAGATGGGTGGAGACAGGGGCAGCCCATGATGTATAAAACTCATCTGCCCCATCTCCACCTGGTATTTCTTCTGAATGGGCATTTTTCCACCAAGGCCCGAGATTACCCAAGGAACAGATTGGTGCCACGCCGCCCTTGTGGTGCCATCAGCACTAAGGTAACTGCTCACATGTGTATGTAATTCTGTGTATTCCATTCTTCCTTTTATTGGCATATCTGACTGTAATATTTGTAACATCTGAATAATAACTGTAAATATTAATATCTAGTGTACCATTAGGGTGATTAAATATATAAATTTAATCTTGAGTTGCTCTTTTTATCTTGATCACGATTCCCACGTCCGTGTACTCATAACGCTACCTGGGTTGGTTTCTGACCCAATATAAGCCCGACCACGGACCGGACTTATATTAAACGAGAAGCTGGTGGCAGCATTTGTGCTTGGGGTTATTCAGGGCCTCTGGCAGTGACGGGGTGGAGGAGATTATATGTGCTTCTGGCTGCGGGCTAGAAGACATATATCACACTCACTGAGAGGTGCCTTAATAAACCAGCACAGGCAAGGCAGCTGCGGCCCTTCTTTATCCTCAGGCAGTTCTCTGACTGACCTGGGTTTAACAGGAGGCGCTGTGGAGCTGCCAGGTTCAGGTCACGATTCACCACAGTCAGAAAAGGCTGGCAAGAGATAATTAATCCACACATGTGAAGCTCATTGTTCTTTGTGCCTGAACTACTTCTTAATACTTTAGGGGGACCAAACAGAATGCTGGTGGTTTGAGGGGTTGAATAATAAATGACCCTCTGAATTAACTTGTAATGCTTTAAAAAAAAAAAAAAATAAATAAATAAATCTTTTTGGCTGCAGTGCATTTCCCACTTCCAGGCTGATCTACAGTCCAAATGTCACAATGTCAAGTTAATTCCGCATGTGTCAACCAGCTAAATCTGCAGGGGATTGAATACTACTTGTAGGCACTGTATATACCTCAAGTATATATATGTATACATCAGGCAGGCACACTATGGTGTATATATGTATACATCACCAGGCAGGCACACACTGTGAGGTATAATATTATACCTCATAGTGTGTGCCTGCACCTGCCCTGATGTAGATATATATACACCTCATAACTCCCACAGGCACCCCCCCCATGAACCCCCCCTTTCCCACCCCCGCCTGTTTAGGGTTACTTTTTACTTTATTAGGACTGGAGAGACGAGTAGAGTTGTAGGCGCAGCCGCGCAGCTAGCCTAGGACGGACCGGGACCCGGGCGACTCAGTCTGAGTCAGGAGTCGGGACTCAGGAGGAGGAGGCAGGCGACAGCGGTCAGCAGCTCCTAACCTCGGCTCCTCTTCTTCTCCTCTCCGTGACTCCGTCTGTGCGGCGCGCCGGGTGACGTCAGCCACAGCGCGACGTGCCCGGGGGGGGGGGGTGTTAACTACTGCCAGGGGGCGGGGCGGACCAGGCCAGCAGCAGGGGATGGTTGTGTGCACGCAGCTCCGCGGCCGCCCGTGGCCGTGCACAATATGCGGCGAGATTAGTTCCGGCGGTGGCGCTGCGCCCCCCACTGACTGGCGCCCGGTGCAAAAGGTTCGGCTGCACCCCCCTAGAAACGCCCCTGTTCCTTCCACATCCACATACACCCTATATTTCTGTGGGTCATGTGTCACCACACACTTGTATGCACACACAATAACCACAGGCCTACAGTATGTGTGTAAATATGCATGTAGGCCATTATCTCACAGCACTCATGTCACACACTGTAACCCTGTGTATTTGAATTTACCCTTTGGATTTTGCAGACATCAAACATGCTCATCTACACATATACAATATGTGCCCTTCACACAACCGGTCAACATTGTGCCACATTGGGCACTAAGGCCTGTCACATGTCAGCCATTGTGTAGGCTGATTTTGTCATGTCTGGCTACTAATGGATTATTTGTGAGATAAATAGTGAATTGTTTACATGTGTACAAAATGACACAATGATAGAAACAACTGTATGTACCACAGCTCACACACACTTATATAATAGCCCATATTTATGTAACTCCTACAACCTTGCATGTGCAGGAGGAGAAACCCTTTTTTTGCCATGTAAACTATATGTCCACTTTACCTAGCCACATATTGACATATGTGTACCCTACCCACATATGACATAATGTTGGCCTATCCTGCCCTTCTTTCAATCGCATTCAACCTGACCTAATGAACTTCAAATAGCACTGTTTATTAACCCCATAACGACGGCCTAACGTCCAGAGACGTCTGAAAAAGAGGGTACTTATGCCTGGCTGACATCTGCAGACGTCAGCCAGGGAAAGTGCTCTAGCGCCCCCCAGTGGTCAAAAATCTCCGGGGTTTCAGCTACCGGGGGTAGCTGAGACCGCCAAGATTATGAATCGGGCCGGTTTTTACCGGTACCCGCCATGTGATCACGGTTATACACCGTTTACCGGTGTGTAACCGTGATCACATAAATATACAGCGAACCGCCGGTAAAAACAATTATTTCTCTGTCATGCCACAGGGTCAAACCCGTGGCATGAAGAGAAATCATCTGCCCCCCCCCCAGTACCGGTACACAGCCCCCGGTACCGGTACTCAGCCCCCACCCCCTCCCCTCCTCCTAAAATGGCGCCGCAGCGCGTCAGCAACTAATGCCCGACATCATCTCCCTCCCATCTGACAGCTCAGATGGGAGGGAGATGATCCGTACTCCCCCGCTCTGCCCCCCCTCCCGGTCACTCGTTCCCCCCCGGTCATATACCCCCCCCCATCCTCTACATGTCCCCTGTGGCCCGGCTCCTTCCAGCCCCCGCCGCCATCATCTGATCTCCCTCCCATCTGACAGCTCAGATGGAGGGAGATTGTAAGTATTCCCCCGCTCTGCCCCCCTGCCCCGTCAGTACCCCCCACCCCCACCCCCGGAGGTCTCCTGAGGCTGATACTCACCATCATCCCGGTGCGGCTCCCACTGCTTCTTCCGGCCTCTTCATCTTCCTGTCTGCCGGCATGCGCAGACAGAACAGAGACTGCTCTGCCTGCGCATAGTGACAGGGCATGATCTCAGTGAGGTCATGTCAGGTCACCATCCTTGGTTCCCACAGGGGTCAATTGTGATCCCATCACGAGATCACAATTGACCCTTTGTGAACCAAGGATCCTGACCTGCCATGACCTCATTGCGATCATGAGCTGTCAGTCTATGCAGAGACTGCTCTGTCTGCAATTAGACTGACAGCTCATGATCGCAGTGAGGTCATGGCAGGTCACCATCCTTGGTTCACAAAGGGTCAATTGTGATCCCATCATGAGATCACAATTAACCCTTTGTGAACCAAGGATCCTGACCTGCCATGACCTCACTGCGATCATGAGCTGTCAGTCTATGCAGAGACTGCTCGGTCTGCAATTAGACTGACAGCTCATGATCGCAGTGAGGTCATGGCAGGTCAGGATCCTTGGTTCACAAAGGGTTAATTGTGATCTCATGATGGGATCACAATTAACCCTTTGTGAACCAAGGATCCTGACCTGCCATGACCTCACTGAGGTCATGACCTGTCATTCTCCTGGAAGTATGCCAGCTTTTATAGCATATGGGGGACACCCCCATATGCTGTAAAAGTCTGGAAATGATCGAGGGACCTCCCACTGGACTACGTCGGACCTTCCTACTGGACTACGTCGGACCTTCCTACTGGACTACGTCCGATGCCAAAGAATAATAAAGATGGGGTCTAAATAGTGTCTGTGTTTTTTCTAATAAAAATATTTTTTTCTGTCTTGTGTCTTCTTTACAATTTACTAGGGATTCTTAATGGCCCGGTCTAATATTGGCCAGACATTAACAATCTCGGGCTTAGTGCCAGCTGCAAAAAAGCTGGCATTAACCCTTATTACCCTGTCTGCCACCGCTACACGGCAGCTGGAAGAGCTGGATACCGCGCCAGAAAATGGCGCTTCTATGAATGCACCATTTTCTGGGGCGGCTGTGGGCTGCAATTCGCAGCGGGGGGCCCAGAAAGCTTGGGCCTCCCTACGCTGAGGATTCCAGCCCCCAGCTGCCTAGTTGTACCTGGCTGGCCCAAAAACATGGCGAAGCTCACGCCGTTTTTTTTTTTTAATTATTTCATGAAATAATTAAAAAAAAAAGAGCTTCCCTATATTTTTGGTTTCCAGCCAGGTAAAACTAGGCAGAAGGGGTTGGTGGCAGTCCGTAGCTGCCTGCTGTACCTGGCTGGACCAAAAGTGTGGCGAAGCCCCACGTCATTTAAAAAAAAAAATTTAATAAAGAAATACTAGAACAAAAAAATGCAGGAGAGGAGACGACCAGGACACGGTGTCTCCGGATCTTGTGCACATGCTCTAAGGCTGCTTTCACATCAACGGTTTTTGCCGATTGCGGCAAATGCGGTGAAAAAAACGCATCTGCCGCGATTACCGCATAACCGCTGCACTTGTGGCATAGTTGTGGCAAGTCCCATGCAATGTCTATGGGGCTTGCGGTAAGTGTGCGGCAAGTGCGGTTTTGGCACTTGCGGCAGGTGCAGCCGCGAAAAAACCCACGGTCTGACGCTTTTTTTTTGCGGCCGCATCTGCTGCAAGTGCTGATACCGCACTTGCCGCACCTGCCGCAAGCCCGCATAGACATTCTATGGGGCTTGCAGCAACTGTGCCGCAAGTGCAGCAGTTATGCAGTAATCGCGGCAGATGCATTTTTTCACCGCATCTGCCATGAACGGCAAAAACCGCTGATGTGAAAGTACCCTAAAAGTGAGAAATTGTGTGAAAAAAAGAAAATGTTCAATATGACGTTATCAAATTCTGTGAAGTAGCTGTAGGTTCTAAATGCTCACTATACCACTAGATATAATCCGTGAGGCGTCTAGTTTCCAAAATGGGGTCCCTTGTGGGGGAGCTCCAATGTTTAGGCACACAGGGGCTCTCCATACGTGACATGGTGTCCACTAACTATTGGAGCTAATTTTCCATTCAAATTGCTAGCGGACACCATGTCGCATATGGAGAGCCCCCTGTATGCCTAAACATTGGAGCTCCCCCACAAGTGACCCCATTTTGGAAACTAGACCCCCCCAAGGAACATATCTAGATGCATAATGAGTACTTTCAACCTTCAGATGCTTCACAAATTGATCCATAAAAATGAAAAAAGAAAATTTTTGTGGAAAAGAAAGTACTTTTTCATTTTTACGGATCAGTTTGTGAAGCACCTGGGGGTTCAAAGTGCTCACTATGCATCTAGATAAGTTCCTTGGGGCATATAGTTTACAAAATGGGGTCACTTGTGGGGGAGCCCCAATGTTTAGGCACACAGGGGCTCTCCATACTTGACATGGTGTCCGCTAACAATTGGAATTGTAAGTTGATACTATGTCGTGTATGGCGATCCCCTGTGTGCCTAAACATTAAAGTTCCCCCACAAGAGACCACATTTTGGAAACTAGACACCCCAAGGAATTTATTTAGATGCATAGGGAGCACTTTGGACCCCCAGGTGCTTCACAAATTGATCCATAAAAATGAAAAAGTACTTTTTTTTCACAAAAATCTTCTTTTTTTTCCTTTTACGGACTAATTTGTGAAGCACCTGGGGTATCAAAGTGCTCACTATGCATCTAGATATGTTCCTTGGGGGGTCTAGTTTCCAAAATGGGGTCACTTGTGGGGGAGCGCCAATGTTTAGGCACACAGGGGCTCCCCATATGCGACATGGTGTCCGCTAACAATTTGAATGGAAAATTAGCTCCAATAGTTAGCGGACACCATGTCGCGTATGGAGAGCCCCTGTGTGCCTAAACATTGGAGCTCCCCCACAACTGACCCCATTTAAGAAACTAGATATCCCATGGAATGTATTTAGATGCATAGTGAGCTCTTTGAACCCCCAGGTGCTTCACAAATTGATCCGTAAAAATGAAAAAGTACTTTCTTTTCCACAAATATTTTCTTTTTTCATTTTTATGGTTTCATTTGTGAAGCACCTGGGGGTTCAAAGTGCTCATCACCCATCTAGATAAATTCCTTGGGTGGTCTAGTTTCCAAAATGGGGTCACTTGTGAGGGAGCTCCAATGTTTAGGCACACAGGGGCTCTCCATACACAACATGGTCTCCGCTAACAATTGGAACTAATTTTCCATTCAAATTGTTAGCGGAGACCATGTCGCGTATGGAGAGCCCCCGTGTGCCTAAACATTGGAGCCCCCCCACAAGTGACCCCATTTTGGAAACTAGACACCCCAAGGAATTTATTTAGATGCATAGTGAGCACTTTGAACCCTCTGGTGCTTCACAAATTGATCCGTACAAATGAAAAAGTACTTTTTTTTTTCACAAAAACTTTCTTTTGTCCTCAATTTTTTAATTTTCACATGAGCAACAGGATAAAATGCATCCTAAAATTTGTTGGCCAATTTCTCCTGAGTACACCGATACCTCATATGTGGTCATAAACCACTGTTTGGGAGCACGGCAGGACTCGAAAGGGAAGGAGCGCCATTTGACTTTTTGAATGGAAAATTAGCTCCAAAAATCAAATTGCGCTCCCTTCCTTCTGAGCCCTGCTGTGCGCCCAAACAGTGGTTTATGACCACATATGAGGTATCGGTGTACTCAGGAGAAATTGCCCAACAAATTTTAGGATGCATTTTATCCTGTTGCCCATGTGAAAATTAAAAAATTGAGGCTAAAAGAACATTTTTGTTGTAAAAATTAAAATGTCCATTTTTTGTTTCCACTTTGCATTAGTTCCTGTAAAACACCTGAAGGGTTAATAATCTTCTTGAATGTGGTTTTGAGTAGCTTGAGGGGTGCAGTTTTTGGAATGGTGTCACTTTTGGGTGTTTTCTGTCATGTACACCCCTCAAAGGGACTTCAAATGTGATGTGGTCACTAAAAAAATGGTTTTGTAAATTTTGCTGGAAAAATGAGAAATTGCTGATGAACTTTGAACCCTTATAACGTCCTAACCGAAAAAATGTTTTTTCCCAAAATTGCGCTGACGTAAAGTAGACATGTGGGAAATGTTATTTATTAACTATTTTGTGTCACATAACTCTCCGGTTTAACAGAATAAAAATTCAAAATTTGAAAATTGTGAAATTTTAAAAATTTTTGCCAATTTAATATTTTCACAAATAAACACAAAAATGATCGACCTAAATTTACTACCAACATGAATCCCAATATGTCACGAAAAAACAATCTCAGAATCACTCGGATTCAATTAAGCGTTCCAGAGATATTACCTCATAAAGGGAGAGCGGTCAGAATTACAAAAACTGGTCTGGTCATTAAGGTGGAAATTGGCTCAGTCACTAAGGGGTTAAGTCCCCACATATCTGGCCATGTTGTTATTGTGATTAAGTATGTTGTTGCCTCAACAGGTAGGGACAGAAGGCGTGACCATCCACCATCACCAGATGTAGGAGCACCACCCAGCCAACTGCCAGCAGGAACGCCAGCTGCCTCACCAACATAAGCATTGCCAGCAATGCCATCCCCAGAGAATAATGGGCAAACACCCCCCGACACCACCACATCTCCAAGGGCCCACATCACCACACAGTCCAATACCATCAGCCTCGGAAGGGACACCAAGGGCTGCACCAACCCCACCCTTGGAAGGAGAGATATCCAGTGGTGGCAATTCTGCACAGTGGTCCCCTCAGGACCCCACAATTGTGCAAGAAGGTGTGTGTAATGTCAATATTACTCATATATACTGTGCATTATATCTGTCTTTCTGTTTTTCTTTGGCGTAAATTTGTATGTAGGGACCTTTGTTATGGCCAAAACAAGTACACATATGCTGATCTCATTACAGATGACACAAGCAATGCGGTGGACTGGGTAATAAGCCCTTCAACATCACCAACCCCCCAATGGTGGGTCCCTAGCCTCCTGGTAAGTGCAAACACTTCTAAGAAAACACACCTGCTATGTGTTCCAAACATGTTGCTGATGTTGATGTTCTGTATACTCTGTAGGTGGCCCATCCCTGCAAGACCTTGTGGTGGCCCATGAAGAAGCTGCTTTGAAGCTCACCCAATTAGGCCATCTGATTGGCGAATACACATGTGCCCATACCAGCTTTGCCAGCTCAAGAAGGGCAGCCTCTTCCTTGCCTTTGAAGTGTGTTTCAAATTGGAGCCTAGTTTATGGGGTTATCTAGTGACTTATTGAATTAATGGACCCTGTTGGTCAACTGTTTTATTAAAAACTGCTGTGTTTTTAAGCATGGACCCTTGATAAGTGTTTTTGGGAATGTATGTACCGTATATATTAAATATTTGTTACCCCTGTAACGAGGTTTTACCCCATACCATTATTACGTAAGAAAGTTTGAGACGATACCACAAGTACATATTTGTGTCCTCAAATGTGTTTATTTGTCACAAGCATTTGGGACACTAAAAAATCATGCAACATACAAAAACACATCCCACACATGGGAATACCATTCACCAAATATGTTTTTGGTTATAGACAAAAAAATAATAGATAAGAAAAAAAATGATGACGCCCCAAGCGGAACACAGTAAAGAAATTGTAAGCAAAACAAACAAAAAAACCATGTGGCTGAGTGGCAACAGCACATACATAGATCATTTATTTTAGTGGTACCGGGGCCCAGTACGATGTCTAGAGTGGCTCCTGGAATGTGAGGGCCCTGCCTCCTCCGACGACTCCGACTAGCGGTGGTGATGTTGGCGACTGTGTCTGTAGGGACTCCCTCGACCCCTTTCGCGCTCATGGCTGTGAGACGCCCTATATCTCCCATGCCTTTGAGAGGGGGAACCTCCAGTCTGCTGGGAACGAAGAGGAGGCAGGTCCCATGACCGCAGGGTCCCATCCTCGGTGGCATCCAGGGCATGGTGGATTACCCTCTCCACAGCCAACCGTGTGTCCCTGTCCATCCGAACCAGGCGCTTACTGACCAGATGGCCAATGGCACTGCTTGGTTGACTTTCCAGATGGCTCAGGACCCTGGCCGCCCAAGTGCCCAGCTCGGATTGGCTTTGAGCCGGTTGAAGTCTTCTGCGCCTGACCACAATGGGTGCCGTGTTGGGCTGATTCCTACTGGCAGCTGCCATCACATCCTCTGCCACTGTAGAGGGCAGTGTGTCCTCAATGGGGGCCTCCGGCTGGCTCTGTTCCGGGTCAGGAGTGTCCTGTAGAGTCACAATACAACATGTGTCACAAATAGCAGACCTAGCCCTCAAATTGCCTACACTACATCATTATGTGTTGTGCAACATGTTTTTAAGCCTTCAAAAAGAAGTGTGTCCTGCTTTAGCCAGCACTATTTAAATGTGTGGGGCAAAACAATTTTCACTGTCCTCACATAATATTTCTGTGTGGTGGCCCATATGTGTTTCCCAAACTTACTACATGATAATGGCCAACTTCCCTGGCCCCTACAGTACTACCCATTGTGTAGTTAAAGATGGGTCACCCCAAGCTGCTTTGCTATATGTTAACACAACTAAACCCCTAATTAATCACAACATTGTTGTAGTCATCCCAACTTGACAATTGCAACGTACCTCTTGTGGCGGAGCCGTGCCTTGGGGAGTGGCTGAGGAGAGTCGTGCACTTTGCCTGCTGGACAGTGTTCGCAAAGGCTGACCTTGGTCCAGGGTGAACAGGAGGGAGTCATAGTACCACAGCTGTGGTAGGCTGATATGGGCACAGAGGAGGCCAGACGGTCGGTCCATGAGTTTTTCGTGCTCCTTTTTGAACACTGTCCGCAGGCTTTTCATTTTCATTTTGACAAATTTCATGTCTACAGCCAAATCTGGCAGCATACACTGCGATAGTGCCAGCAACTCTCCATAGGCCACCCTCTTCACCGTCCGGTTTCGATATTCCGGTGGTCTGCCACAGACACTCCT
This sequence comes from Allobates femoralis, assembly GCA_033576535.1. Lineage (NCBI taxonomy): Eukaryota > Metazoa > Chordata > Amphibia > Anura > Aromobatidae > Allobates > Allobates femoralis. The sequence continues at coordinate 777,783,728 of JARQOC010000003.1, forward strand.
TCTCCTCGTACAGCGCAATGAACGCACGAACAAATTCCTGTTCATCAGCCATCTGAAACAGCAACAAACACTATGTCATCTACACAGACAGATGTTTTATCATGTTCAGGCAGCAGAAATTACACATTTCATTGATGATGAAAGCCATATCAAAACCAACTTGACTCCACAACACTCGCATATTTAACCACTAGTAAAAAGGCCCGATGCAATTGCATCGGGAGTGGGGTGAAATGAATTGTGTGTATACAGGCGGCTCTGTGGGTAGCAGAGTATGGAGGCGGCTCTGTGGGTAGCAGAGTATGGAGGCGGCTCTGTGGGTAGCAGAATATACAGGCGGCTCTGTGGGTAGCAGAGTATGGAGGCGGCTCTGTGGGTAGCAGAGTATGGAGGCGGCTCTGTGGGTAGCAGAGTATCGAGGCGGCTCTGTGGGTAGCAGAGTATCGAGGCGGCTCTGTGGGTAGCAGAGTATCGAGGCGGCTCTGTGGGTAGTAGAGTATAGAGGCGGCTCTGTGGTGGAGGGGTGAGGAGAGATGCGGCTCTGTGGTGGAGCGGTGAGGAGAGATGCGGCTCTGTGGTGGAGGGGTGAGGAGAGAAGCGGCTGTGGAGGAGGGGTGAGGAGAGATGCGGCTCAGTGGTGGAGGGGTGAGGAGAGAAGCGGCTTAGTGGTGGAGGGGGTGAGGAGAGATGCGGCTCAGTGGTGGAGGGGTGAGGAGAGAAACACACCAGTATATACATACATGAGACATTGTATAGACACACAGTATGCAGAGATTACACACAGTATACACACATTACACAGAGTGTAGAGACATTAGACACAGAGTGTAGAGACATTAGACACAGAAGGTAGAGACATTAGACACAGAGTGGACAGAGACACATTAGACACAGAGTGGACAGAGACACATTAGACACAGAGTGGACAGAGGACACATGACACACAGAGTGGACAGAGACACATTAGACACAGAGTGGACAGAGACACATTAGACACAGAGTGGACAGAGACACATTAGACACAGAGTGGACAGAGACACATTAGACACAGAGTGGACAGAGACACTACACATCAGATGGACAGAGACACATACACACAGAGTGGACAGAGACACATTACACACAGAGTGGACAGAGACACATTACACACAGAGTGGACAGAGACACATTAGCACGACAGAGTGGACAGAGACACATTAGACACAGAGTGGACAGAGACACATTAGAGACAGAGTGGACAGAGACACATTAGAGACAGAGTGGACAGAGACACATTAGAGACAGAGTGACAGAGACACATTAGAGACAGAGTGGACAGAGACACATTAGAGACAGAGTGGACAGAGACACATTAGAGACAGAGTGGACAGAGAACTTTAGAACATGAGTGACAGACATTAGAGAGAGGACAGAGACAACATTAGACACAGAGTGGACAGAGACACATTAGAGAGAGAGTGGACAGAGAGACATGAGACACACATTGTATACATACATTGGTGCAGACGGGCGGGCGGTGATGTCATCAATGCAGTGCCGGTTGTGGGCGGGCTGGGGTCGCACTGTGTGGTGTGTAGTGGGAGGTGGGCGGTAATTGTGGGTGGCGCCACGTGTGCGCGAAGCCGCAGTCGGCGCTAGGCGGGAATTGCGGGGGACCCGGAGGATGTGGCGGGGAGCGGGAGGATGTGGTGGGTCAGCGGGTGAGCGGCGGGCGGGTGTGTGGCGTCAGGATTTTTGCACTTCTGGCCGGTGTCGGCGGCTCGCGATGGCGCATGCGCGCCATCGCTCGCGATAGCGGCACAGTGGCCGGAAGTGCAAAACTGGCGATTATGCACGGTATATAGATGTCCTCCAGCTACACGTGTCTCCTGGCGTTGGAGTACAGGAACACAATATTCACTATGTCCTACAATATGTTGGCTGGTTATTGTAACACTATAAAGCACACCATATAAAGGTCAGCTGCCCAAACACTGGCAAGCCACAATTGCATCCACACAGATTTGCCTGGGTTCAGATTGTGGACCACAGTGCTGCAGACACAATCTGAAACGCTAAAGAAATTGCTAAGGCTGGAGGCCATGCAGATCCAAACGGATGCTCACTGTGGCTTGGAACATTACTTTATCAACATTATTACACATATTAATTATTGGGCAACACATGTATGAGGCCCTTTATGAAAGCCGTTTGAAACTACAAGCCCAAAATGAAGCATACACACCTATATTTGGCTACTACATGAGCACATGATGTCAATCTTCCCCCAATGCAACAGAGTAAAGTTTGCCCATAATAACAATCATACAAAACCTACCGTAATACTGGTCAGACACTGAAGAGGTGTTCACAGTGCAGAGGTATCACTGCAGAGGTATCACTGGCGCTCTGTCCTATACTGCACTTGGAAACACAGTGAAGGAGTTTCAGGCAGGTGTTTATTAAGCATCCATAATCAGAACGCAGGTGTGATCAGAAGCCTCATCAGTGTGTGACGCCATCGAGGAGCCTGATTGTGCACATGGGTAAGGTGCGCCATGATTGGCTGTGTGAGTGTTAACAATTATCGATGCACCTGCGTCATGTGTGTTCCCAGCGCACACACTGTGGAGGTAGGTATGGCCACAACGTCACACTTCTGTAGCGCCATCTAGCATGAATACTGCAATTATGTCTTTCTGAGCTGTTGCGTTGTGAAACACAGCGAAATTGACAGGCTTTGTTTGACGCACATGCGTTTACTAACGCAGCAGCACATTGTGATCTTAGATAATGTATTGACAAAGTTTGTGTGTCCTGTTCGCAGTGCAAATACGCTGACTAACACTGTTGGCTTCAGCAGAGGAGGGGTTGTTGTCCGCAGTCGTGCCATCAACACATCACCATACACCAAGACAGTATGTATACATGTGCTACAGTTCATTATTCTGCCAAAAACCTCAAGGTGTACACGTGTTTGTATCCTGCTTGTCAAAATAACCTGCCTTGTCCCCCACAGCCTCGCCTGGTTGTCACTATCTCAGTGGTCAAGAACAAAGTGACCGTGTGCTGTCGAGGCTACAGGGTGTGGCTGCGTAAAAACGTATGGTGACATGTCTGATTTATAGGGGTACATAAGCATTGGGGACATATGTACGGCACCCAGGGACAGGCCTTTGTGGTGACACTGTATGGTGCCTGTGTGTGTTGTCCTCCAAATACATGCATTTAATTATACAGATTCTGTACACACATGGACAAGGAAATGTTGGCTGACCAATACATATGTCGAACATAACTGCAACCACACAAAATATCTGTGCACACACATACTTGGTCAAGGCTCCAATATTCTCATGACCAACAAAGCAAGAGTGAATTAATTAGCCAACGTATTAGCACAACACACATACATAAGCGCCATACGGCTTCACTATACAGTTACTCGACACGCGAGCACCGTGTTTCGCCTTGTTGCCCACACCAATGCCTATAGCAATAATCCGCAACACACCACACGAAAGTTGACTGAGCACTGAGCCAATACGCACATGCATGCTTATATTTAACGATGTGGTGCTGAGAACAAGGACACAGCAATTGGTGTTTGTTTGCAACCAATCACACTTCTTCGAGGCATCACACAACATAATGTGTAACGCCTACCTCCAAGACGTGGGTCAAAATTACGCCCACATCGTCAATGTGGTTGCTCTGTGTGACGCGGAAGCGTCCACCACCGACTTGATCCCCCGTGGGGCTTGGGCGACGCTCAGGCAACTTCTGGCCCGGCTCATCGCCTAAGCGTCGGCTGAGTTGTCACCACGTGTAAATAGGCGACGGCGACGTTGGGCGTCTGGCAAAAACATTCACTCGCACATGCGTCGCCATAGAAATCGCCGGCGATATCTCCAGGTGTGACGGTACCCTAACAGCAAAAGGGCCTGCCTCCTTTAGCCTGTCAGCCACTCGTTCAAGGGTTGGTCTCTAGCCCTCTCGTTGTTCTGATGCTTAAACAAGAATCTGAGGATCACGCTTTCTAACTTTAGTCTCATGGTTGCAGTTGCCGCGAGTCATGCACAACATGCAGTCTTGATGACCTTTCTAAACACTAACACTAAAACACTTACTAAACACTAGCACTGAACTATCTGAAGTCTATCAGGATACTCTGTTATCATGAGGAATAATTCCTCAAGTTTTGGGCTAGTCCCAATGTGGCACCCCTGCGGATTCTGTCGCCTCTGAGGTACTGCACCCCTGTTAGGGTGTAGTATCCCACTCACTGGTAAGAGAGGTACAAACCGGTACCAGGATACCCAGATCACACTAGGAACAATTATAGTAGGGTTGGGTAGTGAAGGAAGTAGTTAGAAGGAGCACTTGGGGAGGAGTGAGGTCAGGAGGAACACACGCAGATGACGTGGGACATGTGTCAAGGAGTATAAAAAGAGAGAGAAACATCTAGAACATAGGAGAAGAGACAGTTGAACAGAGAAAGAGAGTGACCAGCTGAGGAGAGGTGGTAGAACAGCTGAGGAAAGGCCGTTGAACACCAAGGTCGAGTTGGAGGGAAACTAGAGAACGTATGCCTGAAAAGTGTCAAGAGGACAGGAGCAAGTGGAAGCTCAACCTAAGGCCGAACCCTAGAGCAGAACATCACCCAAGTGGCTCCGGGAGGAAGGGGGTCCTTGAGGCATGGGAAGTGAGCAATCCACACGTGGGACTCGTATCCATTGTCAGGCACAGGGACTAGGCCGCAAGGGGCATCGGGAACCCAAAAGACTAGTGGAGACCAGGCTCAGCTAGCAACCCGGAGGCTGTGGCACTTTCATGGTGACTCAGCCAACAACCACGCACATCAGCCTACAACCTGCAATGAGACCTAGTCCACTGCACCGTCTCATGTTGGGCACTACCTCCTCCTACTGTATCCCCTCCAGTCCCCATAGACTGTGAGCCTCGCGGACAGCGTCCCATCCCCTCCTGTTTCCTGTTTGTCCGGAATACAGAAATATATTGAACTTGTCCTTGTCTACCCCTTTATCATGTAAAGCACCCTGGAATCTATTGGCGCTATATAAATAAATAATAATAATAATCTGCTGAAAAGGTGGAAACCATAGGGCTAAGATAAGACACTGCAGGGGAGCCCCTAAGAAGAGCCCACAGTCACTGGTTCAGAGCTCTGTGTGGTGAGGCGCAAGGCAGGATGGGCGACAAAAGCTCTGTGTGAGACAACCTGGAAAGGACAGAGAGGGGGTGTCGGTTATGTACCATCCTATTACCAGTGAGTAACTGGATCCCTGCGGGTGGCGTCACATATAAATTAACAAGAATCCCCAGGTCCAGTCATCCCTACCCAGAATGAACCCTGCACACCAGATCCCCATCCCTAAAGGTACCTTCACACGCTGCTACAGAAGGTTGGAAACAACCCGGTGCTTCACGTGCATGAGCACGTTCCAACGGTTGCAAACGGTACCCAATACTGCCTTTACACGCCGCTACAAAGTGCTCTACAGAAGGTTTAATCTATCTCTGGATGCACCGCCGGGTGCCTCAAGTTACCTTCTGTAGAGCACCGACCCTCATTTACACGCCGCTACAGAAGGTAATATGGGAGGACCTGGGGCAGCAGGGACAACACATAGGCGTGCCAGAGTTGTGGACTACGAGACGCTCGTACGATGATTGGACAATGCAATAGCATCATGATTGGCCAGCCAGCGCATGAAGGCTGGCTAATACATGATGCTATTGCAATTGTGTAGTGTGACTGGTCAGCTCCTTAAATATGCTGCCCTATGCAGCGACAGCCAATCGTAACGCAGGAGCTTCCACCAATGATCGCTGAAGGGGGGCGGAATCCCGGAGGCTGTGTCACGCCCCAGGGAGTTAGCTAGGTGACGAAAAAAACCTTCCTGTACCTCATTTAGATGCCGCTACCATCGGGTTGAAACCAACCTGTTTTAGAGCACTGCTCTGAAAAAGGTGTCGACAGTGACGGGTGGCAACAACCTAGTTTACACGCCGCTACCTCAGGTTGTTTTGACGGTACAAGATACATTTGTCTCCGACACCCGGTTGTTTCCAACCTTCTGTAGCGGCGTGTAAAAGGTACCTTTAGAGAGAGAGAGCCATCCACACGGAACTTTTAATGACACCGCCAGGGTCACGGAGTCGGGTCTCGGTCCCTGTGATCCCTGTGATGAAGCCTCAAAAAAGCCAGATTCCGAGTATCCTAAGGCCCTGGAGGAGTGTCACCAACACTTAATTGTGACTTACCATACAGTCTGTTGCTGGGCAGATCTTCCACACGAACATTCCTTACATTACTGTTCTTACATATCTTATCTATATCACCACTATGCCTTGTTATATATTGCTATGCATGCATTACGCATTTAAAATACCTTACATTTTACCTTACATTAGCAAACATCACTATACATTACACATATCACAACACATTACATTACATGACAGTTCACATTATACATTATGTACAAAGACACATTAAACAATTCACTTAACACACAACGGTGCGATTGGTGTATTTATGGAGGAACGTGACCTCCAGTCCACCTCCATATACTGCATTTATACTCCTCATTAGTACTATCCCCCAGTTTGGAGAATTGGGGGAAGAGTAGGACTCCTTGTTCTTGCAAACATTGGGCATTCCAGCAGCAGGATCCCCACAAATCTAGTGATTATCACCTATCCCGTGGATGTGTGATAAATGTTTCTGGCTGGAATATGCATGAGTAAAAATATGTATGTGAAACAATACTGATAATCTACTTTTCTAATGTGGAAGGGTTAAATTAACTGGGTATTTAATTACTCACTGCCATGGAAGATTCGACCTTTATTATTGGAAAATGTCCAACCTGTAAAGATCACTTTGGCAAAATGGTTTGCAGGAAATTGCAAATCATCCTATCAGCAATAACATTACAGCGGTGAGAAGGTTAATCCTCAGAAACAGAAAGGCCACACATTATATAGAAACTGTGTAATCAGCTAATGGATGAACTTCATTGAAAAGATTGCAGAAAATGTAGATAGTGTTCCTAGCAGCGTGGCGGTGATATACTGTGCATGATGACGTCGATATGACTGTGATCTGATGATAGCCATGACTAATGGACAAATGTCCGCAGAGATTTTCTTTTCATGAGAGTTCAGGGGATTTGGCAGTCAATGGAGAAATCACAAAACCTGTAACAAGGCTTCCCACTTACCTAGATATTATTACCACTGCACTTATTCTAGTAAGGGTGCCTTCACACTGCGGCAGCGTCCGGTCCGGGGCTGTCAGGAGTGACAGCCTGGACCAGAGTTTTGCTGCATAGGATAGTATCGGGCTGCACGGAGCTGGATCGCGGCGGGTGGTAATTATCTGCTATCCGGCTGCTGTGTCGCCGGATGAATCCTGCAGAAGTGGGGATTTGTCTGCCGACTCCAAAAACGGTGCATGCAACGTTTTTGGAGTCGGCAGACAAATCCCCACTTCTGCAGGATTCATCCGGCGACACAGCAGCCGGATAGCAGATAATTACCACCCGCCGCGATCCAGCTCCGTGCAGCCCGATACTATCCTATGCAGCAAAACTCCGGTCCAGGCTGTCACTCCTGACAGCCCCGGACCGGACGCTGCCGCAGTGTGAACCCAGCCTTACACCCCCAAAATAGGGTAAATTTGCAAGTCTTCATAAATGGTAATATAAAGTAACGAAAGGTAAATAAAGTGAAAAAATCATGTTGAACTTGGATGTAAGTACCCTATACATAAAAGATGTGCATGTGGCACCCCTGCGGGGATTGCCACAGGTTACACTGGTACAAGGAAGGATTGACACCTTGGTTTGTTCAGCACACAACACCTTCCACTCCAGACCTGAAGGGGGAGCTCTACTGGCTGCATTAAGTCAGTTCCCCTGGGAGATCCAGGCTGAGAGGAGGAGACAGTTGGTCCTAGGAGACAGTTGCTAGGCAGGGAGTTCGTGTGAGGAGAGGAAGGAGAAGGAGGCTGAGCTGCTGGTCTCTGAAAAGAGAAATACCAGGACCAGAAGGGACAATTGTCGGCTGTTCAACACCCCAGGGAAGGGGCCGGAGGCAAGGAGAAGAGGTAGGGAATAAGAAGAGGGACCCAAAATATATTCCCCTTAGGAACAAACGGACACTGGAGTCCGATGCTGTGGGCTTACAGAGCCACAGTAAAAACCCAGCAGTTTCAGGTGAAGTTTAGCCCTGAAGGAAGATAGAGGAAATATTAAAAACTAACCAAACAGAGGACCAGGGGCCACAGGATAAACCGGGTTCCCGCAGAAGGGCCTGATTGTTAGTTTTAGACATCAGAGGATTGGAGAGTCCAAACTCAGGAGAGACTCATCCCTCAAGGCAGAGAATAGAAATAAAGGAGGCCTCATATCCTTCCAAGGAGTTGATCCTAAATTGTACCAGGGACCCGGTTAATACTCAAGACTGTACCTGTTATGTTACCTCAGTAAAAAGGTACCGGAACAACTAACCCTGTGTGTATGTGTGACTGTTTATCAGCTATAATCCACCATCATCCTCCTTCGCTGCCCTCCCTCACCATCTTCCCTTATTGCTGCCCTGAGGTAAAGCTCCACCTGTGGGGAGCTATACCACACTTTGCTGCCCCCTCCATCACCTCAGAGGCCGGCTGGCAGCGCTGGTACCACCTTACCAGACCCTACAGGTGGCGTCACGTTCCCCTGTAAATAATCCCTTCATCCCCCTTCAAATGATCCCCAGGGCACGGCACCGGGATACCGTCCACTTGTGACTCCCTATTCAGCAGTCCCGGTGACCGAGTACCCCCCACAGCTCTGGCCTCATCATTTTCTGGCGTCACGAACAGGATCCAAACCAGCCTGGTATTTACCAGGTGAAGTGCGCCTTAAGACTTTATTTAATTGACTGTTTGTGCGGCCGCCATTACATCGCCTCAGAAATTACAACTGCGTCACAGCAGGAGAAAGAGCGGGAAGATAAGCCCCGCCCCCTTCCACTCTGCCGGAGAGATGGAAGAAAACGCAGCTCCCTGCTTGAGAGAGACCTGAGGTGCCCGCTCTATCTACAGAGCCGCCGACAGCTGGAGAAACCAGTTTTCATCTTACAGGTTGGCATCCATTAACTAGGGGGGCCTCACCATGAGTGACACGGATGATGTGCGGGTCCCTGACAGGGGAAATGGCGAGAACGCAGTACCTGAAGCAGCAGCCCAAATAATGCCTATAACTATGCCGTATGTACCGGGTGCCAAGTGGTTACCAACATATGAAGGTAAACCTGGTACGTTAGCAACATTTAAGCATAAGATGTGTGCAATGCTGGACATGTATGCTATGACACAGAAGCAACAGGCTACCGTTGTGCTGGGACAATTAATAGGCGCAGCGGAGCTGGAGGCTGAGTCCTGGAGAGATGCTGACAGGGACTCTGCTGCCAAAGTGTTTGATAAGCTAAAATCGGTGTTTGAGAAGCGCACACAGTCTGAATTGAGGATGCTGTTTTATCAGTGTAAGCAGAGATCGCAGGATACCATCAGAGACTATGCCCTCCGTTTACAAAGAGCACTCCGGTCCTTGAAACAGATAGACCCGGCCAGTGTACTGGAAGAGGATAAAATGCTTGCTGAGCAGTTTACAGAAGGATTAAGATCAGACTATCACCGCCAACAAGTGCATATGTGGGTATTGGATCACCCAACAGTGAGTTTTAGTGACTTAAAAGATCGTGCTATAACTGTGCTAAGAGATCCAGCACCTGCAGAACCTGCCAACCAATCATGGCAGACTAATGCTTCTTCCATAGACTTTAAACCTATTCCTGCAGAACCTGCAAAAGCAGAGAGTCAAGCTGTAGCAAATGATAACATGCAAAACCAGGTGCTGCAGTTAACTAAAAACATGGACTACGTACTAAAGCTCTTGCAAAATATGCCTGGGGTACCACCACCAAGTAAAATTCAACTAGCTGATAGCCCTGAGGATGTCCCATGGATGCAAAGGAAAGCCCAGTCGCCCGCGGAGGGGACCAACGTACCATTCCAACGCAGAACCAGGTCGCCCGGGCAGGGGACCAACGTACCATTCCAACGCAGAACCAGGTCGCCCGGGCAGGGGACCAACGCACCATTCCAACGCAGAGCCTGGGATTACACAGATTCTTCAGGGCAACCCATCTGCCTGCGATGCAACAAACCAGGACACTTTGCAAGAAGATGCCCTTTAAACACGAGATTCCTGGGTCCGAGGGCCAAACCCCAGGAGTAGAGCAACTGGGCCCAAAAGACTGGTGTAAGCGGTACGTGGGAGGCCGTCCGTACCTCAACATTACACTAGAAGGAATTCCCATGTCGGCCCTATTGGACACCGGGTCGCAGGTTACTACGATCCCGCATATCCTTTATAAGCAGTATTGGTCTGATGATGATCTTGAACCCCCAAACCCCAATTTTTATATTATTGCAGCTAATGGCCAACCACAGAAACAGGTGGGGTATAGAGCAGCTACAATAAAGTTGGGAAGGGAGGAGTTGAAAGGTCAAGGGTTATTTGTAGTTGAAGATAATCCTAATGAAAAATGCCCTTACATGGTTATTGGTACAAATGTTATTGAAAACTGCTTTGGAGAAGTGTTGTTTTTACTCCGACAGATTACTCAAACTGCTGGTTATGGGCGGACAAGAGTCATCCAACAAGAGATCCGAGCCCTCATCCACAAGCAACAGGTAAATCTGTCTGGGGGAGAAATTGGCAGTGTGCGGGTAATAGACTCGGTTCCTATTGTAATACCACCAAATAGTGAAATGATGATATGGTGTCGAGCAGCGATAGGTTGTAGAGGACAGGAATACCAGGCAGTTGTAGAGCCGGTATTTTCAGAACACAGACCTACACTACTGACAGCCAGAGGGGTGGTGGATGTACGCAAGGGACGAGTACCAATCCGTGTGTTAAATTGTGGGGCAGAAGAAGCAAAGTTACCCCGGTATGCTACCGTAGCAAAGCTGTATACTGTTTGTAACAACAGCATACAGGCAGTAGAACCTGTTTCCTCGCCTAGTCTGGTGGAGGATAGTAACTCTAAAGGACAGCAGGAGGAGTGGTGTCAACAGTTGCATGTAGGAACTGATGCCACCCCTTCTCACCTGAAGCATGGAGTGTACCGGGTAGTGCAAGAGTTTGAGCAGATATTCAGCAAACATCCATTAGATTTTGGGAGGATTAAAGGGGTACAGCATCACATACCCACAGGAAATCATCCACCAATCAAGTTGAGACACAGACCCATTCCACCAGGTCACTATCAACATGCCAAAGAAATGCTGAGGGACATGAAGGAGGCCGGGGTTATAAGAGATAGTAGTAGTCCCTGGGCAGCCCCTTTAGTCCTAGTCAGGAAGAAGGATGGCACAATGAGGATGTGTGTGGATTACCGGGAAGTCAATAAAATCACTCACAAAGATGCTTACCCGTTACCCCGAATAGAGGAGTCTCTTGCTGCATTAAAGACTGCTAATTATTTCTCCACATTAGATCTCACTAGTGGGTATTGGCAGGTCTCCGTTGCAGAAGAAGACCGGGAGAAGACTGCATTCACAACGCCAATGGGACTATGTGAATTCAATAGTATGCCATTCGGGTTATGCAATGCACCAGGAACGTTTCAGAGAATCATGGAAAGTTGCCTGGGACATCGAAACTTCGAAACGGTGCTCTTATACCTGGACGATGTCATCGTGTTCTCTAGAACCTACGAAGAACACCTGAAACACCTGGCGGAGGTATTTGAGGCTTTAGCAAAGTACGGAATGAAACTCAAACCATCTAAATGTCACCTGTTGAAACCTAAAGTCCAATACCTGGGACACGTGGTCAGCGCAGATGGAGTAGCACCAGACCCGGAAAAGGTAACAGCAATCCAGGATTGGCAAAGACCAACGACCATCACCGAGGTACGTCAGTTCTTAGGTTTGGTTGGATACTATAGAAGATTCATTAAGGGCTATACAAAGATGGCTGCGCCCATACAAGATCTTCTGATAGGCCAATCTAAGAAGAGAAGATTTCCAGAGTCACCATTAGAATGGGGAGAGGAACAAGAAAATTCCTTCCAACAGATGAAGCAGGCTCTAACCGGTGAGGAAATCCTGGCTTACCCCGATTATAACCTACCATTCGTCCTTTACACCGACGCAAGCAATGTAGGCCTGGGAGCAGTCCTTTCTCAGGTGCAAGATGGTAAAGAACGAGTAATTGCCTACGCTAGCAGAAAACTTCGACCCACTGAGAGGAACCCAGAAAATTACAGTTCCTTTAAGTTGGAGTTCCTAGCCTTGGTCTGGGCTGTAACAGAAAGGTTCAAGCATTACCTCGCAGCTTCGAAGTTCACTGTCTTCACAGATAATAACCCGTTAACACATCTGGATACCGCAAGACTTGGAGCATTGGAGCAACGTTGGATGGCTCGACTGTCGAACTATGACTTTACTATCAAATATCGAGCAGGCCGCAATAACGCCAATGCAGATGCCCTTTCTAGAAATCCTCAAGTACATCCACAAGGAAGTGAAGAAGAAGATGACTTAGAGGAAATAGAACTCCCAGCTTTCCATAAAAGTAGAAAATGGCAAATCGCTGAAGATCGAGTCTACAAAAATCGTCAGACTGCTGAACTAAACCCGTTGCCTCACTATGGATGGAAAGAGACTCAAGACAGTGATCCAGCAGTAAGTCTTGTAAAGAAGTTAATAACCCAACCAGATTCTAAACTTGAAAAGAATGCTCCACTGGAAGCTCAATACTTGTGGAAAGAAAGAAGCCGGTTATTCATTTATCAAGGTCAATTGTGCAGGCGGTACATCAACCCAAGAACACATGAAATGGTATGGCAAGTTGTGGTTCCAAAGAGAGATGTTCAAATGGTATTGCAAGCATATCACAATGAATCGGGACACTTTGGATGGAGAAAATTAGAAATACTGTTACGTGAAAGATTCTATTGGATCAGCATGAGAGCCTCCATAGAGAGATGGTGTAAAAATTGTGGACCATGCTCATTAAGAAGAAAAGACCGTAACAGCCAGAAGGCACCCCTCAAACCTATCATCACCAAAGAACCATTAGAACTGGTAGCCATAGATCATGTCAAACTTACACCCAGTAAATCAGGCTACACCTATGCTCTTACCATGGTAGACCATTATTCTAGATTTCTTGTGGTAGCTCCGGTAAAAGACTTAACAGCTGAGACAGCAGCAAGAACATTTCAAGCTTATTTCTGCAGACCTCATGGTTATCCAGACCAGGTATTGACAGACCAAGGACCCGCCTTTGAAGCTGAAATATTTCAAGAGTTCTGTCGCCTATACGGATGCAAGAAAATACGCACCACGTCTTACCATCCTCAAACAAATGGAATGTGCGAAAAGATGAATCACGTGGTAATTGAAATGTTAAAAACTCTGCCCTTAGAAGAGCGCAACCAGTGGCCAGAAAAGTTACCAGATCTAGTTGACATTTACAACAACATCCCTGTAAGTTCAACAAATTGCACCCCTGCATACCTCATGAGAGCAAGACCAGGAAAATTGCCAGCAGACTTTGAGTTAGGCATAGTAGTTCCTGAAGCAGATACTACAGATACAGATTGGGATATTAGAAGGAAAGAACAATACCAGAAAATCCAAGAATGCGTTGAGAGAAGTTTGGAAAGATCTAGAGAAAGACAAGAAATTAACTTTAACAAAAGTGCACAAGGAACGCCTTTAACACCAGGTGAATTGGTTTTGAGAAGAAAAAGAAGAATGCACAAACTAGATGATCAGTGGGAAAGAGAACCATACACTGTATTACCATCCAATTTTGATAACCAGAAAACCTGTTTAATCAGTAAGGATCATGGTGAAACTACAGCAACAGTGTCCAGAGATCATTTGAAAAAGTGCCCTCAACAGCTTCAACCAGAGGAAGATGTACCTTGTCCAAAGCTAGAAGAGCAAGAGAAGCCAAAGACAGTCCAGACAATTATTGGAGAGTTACCAGCAGATTGGCCTCAAATAGAAGGTACATATCTAATCCCAACTTTAACGTTTCCATCAGCAGTAGAAGTACCGAGAATACAAGAACCACCCGTTGTACCGGAACCAGAGATCCCTGCAATCGGTGAATCTGCCAGTCCACTAGAGAGACTACGCCAATACTACGGTATTACAACCACACGTAGATCTGATAGACTGAGAGAGAGAGCATACACTGCATTAGGTACAGACATTAGTAACACACCAGTGCTACGCAGGTCAACCCGTAGTAACTTTGGTCAGCCACCACTTAGATACAGAGAGTAGGTGATAAAATGTGGGAAAATGTGAAAATGTTTAAAATGTAAATATGTTCAGAATGAAAATATGTTATTAATGGTAGTGTATAGAAGGGTGGAGGAACTGGACTAGCCCCCATGCACATGAAGTTAGGAAAAGAAAGTGCCTGGGGGTGGTATAAGTGAAGCCAGGCCTCCTAAGCAGATACACCCGTATTGTATATAGTTATGATTTTTAATTCCTAAAAGACTTAACCTGTTGGACTCTTGAACTTTCCCTTTTTCTTATTTTTAAAATGGACCATAGCCACAGGACTGGTAGTGGCAAATCCCTGTTTCAACATCCCCTAAACAGCCTGCAGCGGATGGACTAGCGCTGTATGGACTGGTAACCTGTTTTCTTATTTTTCCTTGGTTTTTGTAAATTTTTCATTTTTAAGACTCTGTTCAATAATCAAGTGTAAATAGTTATAACCTGTTATGTTTATGAAAAATGTTTCAGTCCCGGAGGACTGAGTTTAACTAGGGGGGAATGTGGCACCCCTGCGGGGGATTGCCACAGGTTACACTGGTACAAGGAAGGATTGACACCTTGGTTTGTTCAGCACACAACACCTTCCACTCCAGACCTGAAGGGGAGCTCTACTGGCTGCATTAAGTCAGTTCCCCTGGGAGATCCAGGCTGAGAGGAGGAGACAGTTGGTCCTAGGAGACAGTTGCTAGGCAGGGAGTTCGTGTGAGGAGAGGAAGGAGAAGGAGGCTGAGCTGCTGGTCTCTGAAAAGAGAAATACCAGGACCAGAAGGGACAATTGTCGGCTGTTCACACCCCAGGGAAGGGGCCGGAGGCAAGGAGAAGAGGTAGGGAATAAGAAGAGGGACCCAAAATATATTCCCCTTAGGAACAAACGGACACTGGAGTCCGATGCTGTGGGCTTACAGAGCCACAGTAAAAACCCAGCAGTTTCAGGTGAAGTTTAGCCCTGAAGGAAGATAGAGGAAATATTAAAAACTAACCAAACAGAGGACCAGGGGCCACAGGATAAACCGGGTTCCCGCAGAAGGGCCTGATTGTTAGTTTTAGACATCAGAGGATTGGAGAGTCCAAACTCAGGAGAGACTCATCCCTCAAGGCAGAGAATAGAAATAAAGGAGGCCTCATATCCTTCCAAGGAGTTGATCCTAAATTGTACCAGGGACCCGGTTAATACTCAAGACTGTACCTGTTATGTTACCTCAGTAAAAAGGTACCGGAACAACTAACCCTGTGTGTATGTGTGACTGTTTATCAGCTATAATCCACCATCATCCTCCTTCGCTGCCCTCCCTCACCATCTTCCCTTATTGCTGCCCTGAGGTAAAGCTCCACCTGTGGGGAGCTATACCACACTTTGCTGCCCCCTCCATCACCTCAGAGGCCGGCTGGCAGCGCTGGTACCACCTTACCAGACCCTACAGGTGGCGTCACGTTCCCCTGTAAATAATCCCTTCATCCCCCTTCAAATGATCCCCAGGGCACGGCACCGGGATACCGTCCACTTGTGACTCCCTATTCAGCAGTCCCGGTGACCGAGTACCCCCCACAGCTCTGGCCTCATCATGCACAATGTGTTAATCAGGGTGTGTTTCATAGATTGAAAAAATGATGACCTTTCTCTAAATAAAGGGATTTTCCATTTTTTTGACAATTCCTTCTTATTCTTTATGTGTACCCCAATAAAAATAAAAAAGCCTATACTCATCACCTGAGCCATGGTTCCGCAACAGCATAACAATGTCACATAGACCATCGATGTCAGAAACTCACATTCCAGATTGCTGATTGTTAAAGGAAACAATTAATATTATTTATTCCAAAGGCTGTGCAAGCAAATATTAAGTTCAGGGTGCCAACAATATTGTCTAGCCCATTCTTGGAGTTGTGTGGAATTATGTCCAATTTGTCTTTTTTTATGCACTTTTTTTAATCTTGTTCCAAAACACTCAAAGGAAATAAACGTGTAACTGTAATAATTTTCAGAGAGTAATACATCATTATCTGGAACAATTTCCATGTTGCCAACACTATCAGCCAATACTGTAAGTTTGCAAATTGTTCCAGATCTCTCTTATTTGCTTTCTCCCAACAGCAATTTTAAGATCTCTATACAGGTATTCAATGAGATTTAGATCCTGATTTATTGCTGCCATGTCAGAACTCTCCAGGGCATTGTTTCTATCCATTTCTGGGGGCTTCTTGAAGTATGTTTGGGGTTTTTGTCTTGCTGGGAGAGCAGTGACACAAACCCA
The DNA here is from genome assembly GCA_033576535.1 of Allobates femoralis. Lineage (NCBI taxonomy): Eukaryota > Metazoa > Chordata > Amphibia > Anura > Aromobatidae > Allobates > Allobates femoralis. The sequence continues at coordinate 777,800,354 of JARQOC010000003.1, forward strand.
GCTTTCTAACCCTGGGCACTGCATTGTGACCCAAAATCCGTTGGTAATCTTCAGATTTCATGATGCATTGCACACAGTTGAAGCACCCAGTTCTAGAGGCAGCAAAACAACTCTGTATTACAGATATAAGGACTACCACTTCCGGATAACAGTAAAAGAATAAATTTTATTGATTGTTTTTTAAAAAAATGACTGGTCTAGTCTACAAAGTGTACAAAAGTGGAAACAAGGGGTGTGTAAATACACACCCCTTGTTTCCACTTTTGTACACTTTGTAGACTAGACCAGTCATTTTTTTAAAAAACAATCAATAAAATGTATTCTTTTACTGTTATCCGGAAGTGGTAGTCCTTATATCTGTAATACTGAAAAGAAAAAAAACTACCTTGTTTACTTAGTTAGAAAAAAGCAAAACAACTCCAAAACATCTTTGAACCTCCACCATGTTTGACTGTAGGTACTGTGTTTTTGTAGGCCTCATTCCTTTTTCAGTAAACAGTAGAATCATGTGCGTAACCAAAAAGCTCTATCTTAGTCTTATTTGTCTTTAACACGCTTTCATAGAATGATTTTGGCTTACTCATGTACATTTTGGCAAACTATAATCCAGATTTTGTATGTCTCTGTGTCAGCAGTGGGGACCTCCTGGGTCTCCTGCCATAACATTTAATTTCAATCAAATGTCAATGACTAGTTAATACTGACATTGATGCACCTGGATCCTGCAGGACAGCTTGAATCTCTTTGGAACTTGATTGGGGCGGCTTTTCCACAATCCGGACTATCCTGTATTTCATCAATTTTTCAGTGCTGTCAGGGTGTAGAGAGAATAGCCACAGTGCCATAGTTTGTAAACTTCTTGATTATCTTTCATAATGTAGACAAAGATATAAAAATCTCAAGACATGGACTTGAGATTGATATTTTTAAACCATATTAGTTCTCAAGTCCTCTCAGACAGTTCTCTTCTCCAGTTTGAAGTCTTTATGCTTAGGGTGGCACAGACATACACACATACACACAATGTAAAGATTGAGCCAACCTTTCCCCTTTTCACTTGTAATCTTCATTTTGCCCTTGTGGCACCCTGTCACCCTGTTGGGCACCACAGAACTCCTTAGGGCATGGATGGAGCAAGTAACAGCAAAGCATCACTCACACAAAACACCTAACAACAACAACAACACCTTAGAACACCTGGTTTCACCCCGAGCCTCTAGGGGGAGCTCCACTGGTCACTTTGAGCCACTTTCCCCTATAAATAGGGTCTTGGAGGGGGAAACTTCAGAGTGTGCAGATGCTACAAGAGCTGCAGGTTGTGGATGATCTCAAGCTTATGAGACCCACACCAGGCCTAGTCAGCCTAGCTAGCTGTGAGGAAACCCTTGCAATTGGGGTTAGAGGAAAAGGAGAAGCACCTCTCAGGGACACCAGAGTGATCATAACTCTCTCCCTTAATAACCGGTTACTGGAACCGAAGCTGTGGGAACTACATAGTCACCACAGGGAACCAGCATACTTCACGGGGAGTCTAGCCCCCTGTTCACCTGCCGCACCTACCAGCGAGAGCCCAGGGAAGAAGATAGAATTATCATCACCCTTTTACAGTGCCCTCAGTGCAGCTACTCAGGTGAAATCCGTTCCACTGAACATACTGCCCGGTCCGGCTGGATTCCACATCCACCCGACCTTAGCACCAGAAGTACAGAGAGAAGGATGCCTACACTAACTGCTTGCTGTGAACCTCCAGGAGTGCTAACTTCACTAACCCGGTCTGGCGTACCTGATATCCACCAGTAAAGGTACTAAAAAGACTTTGGCGTGTCTGTGTCTGACTCCTGGGCCTAACAGCAGCATTACCGCAGCTGCCTCACAACATCTTGCGCAGCTCCTGGCCCCGGGGACTCCCGCTCATCCTGTGGGGAGCGTTCCATCTTGCTGCATTCCATCCCCTGGAGGCCTCGCAGCGCCGGTATAGTTACCGGACCTCTCACAGGTGGCGTCACAAAGACAATTCATCCCTTACTGTTCAGCCATCCCCTTATTGATCTGGACCACCGGGCCCCACAGCCGCAGGCGCAGTTCCGTGACAAGAGGAGAGTTAACACCTGCGACGTGAACACCCCGGCTACGGTGAGTCACTCTCACCTGTTACCTGTCACATGTGTGTTTGAATGAGAATCTCATGCTTGAAATAAAGTTGTTTACCCACAATTTTGGAAAGGTACCAACAATTTTGTCCGGCCCATTTGGGGATTTTTAGTTAAATTATGTCCAACTTGCCTTTTTTGCCTTAGTATTTTTTTGTTGTTCCAATATATAAAAGGAATAAATATGTGTATGGCAACACATGTGTACATGTAATAATTTTTTTGGGACAAATACTTAATTTTCTGGAACAATTTCAAGGGTGCGAGCACTTTCAACTATGACTGTATTTTACAGAAAAGACTAATTGGAATTTGGTATACTTGAAGCTGCATTGCAGTATATGAACCCAAAGACATATTATACTAGTACATACAGATAGAGATACATTGGTACATAGTACTGTATTTTTTTTAGGTACCTAAAGTCAGATATTTTTGTTTCTATAAAACTACTAAAAAAATTATAAACAATTCCATCTTGACATTTGGTCTCTAGGAAGTGAACTCTCAACCTATATCATTGCAGGCAGAAGCAAAATACTAAATAATCATCTTTAACTAGTGTATGTTTCCTACATTTCTTCTTTCTTTTATGTGTTTTACCCCTTATTTGATGTTTTTCCCGCAGATGGGAAACCAATTTTTTTTTAAAGGGTTGTCCACTACTAGGACAGCCCTTTCAAATTCCATGTTTCCCCCAAGTAAAATAAAAAGGTGTCTGTACTCACCTCCCATAATGACGCCGTTCCTGGCAGTTTCAGTTATCTTATGAGCCCCACATCCAATCACCTCCGGCTTTTTTCACCCCGCCTTCTGACCAAATTAGATAATTAATAGAAAATGATGCTGCGGCTGCCGTTCACTTGTTGTTGATTGCTCATTTGGTCCAAAGGCATGGTAATGGCGGGTTTACACGTCGCGATATCGTACTACGATTTCAATAAAAAGTCACGTGGTTCAATCGTTGGAGCCGATATCGTTCCTGCGTTGTATGGTGTGAACGTCCAATACGATGCAGGAACGATGTCAATGCGATATCGGGGATTGAATGAGCGTGCTATTCAATGCCCCGATATTGCATAGCGATTGAAGCCGGATCGTGCTGTGTAAACGCCCAATTACGATGCGATTTCATACGTCACCCATTCACTCCCATGTTAACTATGCGATCCTGGGTTGGGGGGCGGAGACATCGCACGGACGTTGTATTCCGATATCGCAGCGTGTAAACATTCAATGCGATGCGGGAGGAACGTGCACTAATTGCGCGCTCCCGCGCCATTGAACTGCGATATCGGAACGATATTGCAGCGTGTAAACCCACCATTAAGAGAAGTTTGGGACATATTAACAGGATCTTTAATGAAAGTGACAAAGTCGTCTTAGACAAATGCAGATGTTCTTTGGAAAAGACACAAGTTTCATTTGTCAGAATAGAGAGGATATAGCCATCGGTAAGAAAAAAGGATTGGTACAAACTTACAGTCATGGCCGACAGTGTTGACAACATGGAAATTGTTCCGAAAATAATGTATTACTCCCAGAAAATTATTACAGTTGCACGTTTATTTCCTTTGTATGTATTGGAACAACTTAAAAAAAAAAAGAAAAAAAGGCAAATTGGACATAATTCCACACAACTCCAAAAATTGGCTAGATGAAATTGTTGGCACTCTGAATGGAATATTTGCTTGCACAACCTTTGGAATAAATAACTTCAATTGCCTCCTTTAGCCATCAACAATCTTCTTACATCTTTCAACTGGGATTTTGGACCACTCTTCCTTTGCAAACTGCTCCAGGTCTCTCATAGTTAAAGATGCCTTCCCCCAACAGCAATTTTAACATCTATCAGTGTTTAATGGGATTTAGACCTGGGCTCTTTGCTGGCAATCAGAACACTTGCAGGGTTGGGTGAATTTTGTAGTCCTGAAGCTGCATTGCAATCTATGAATCACAGACAGATTATTCAGATACATAGAAATACACTGCTCTGTACATATGTATTTCTATGTACCTCTGGAGGGAAAATAAAAGTAAAACATTTCTTCATATAAAATTGCTAAAAAATGATGAAAAACAATTATAATAATTTAATATGTAATGCACTTAAAAGAAAAACAGCAAACCTCTCAATTGAACAGAAATGTGTCTGCTTGTAATCATAATGACCTGCACAATACAGCAATCAAATTATTTACAATGATCTGTAAATGGCATGAAACAACAGCGTAATTGATTTTTTTTCTCTATTAAATTCATAAGAAAAGTAATTAAAATGTAATACTAAAACTGTTTTCACATGTAGTGTAAATGCTGCTTTAGGCTGCTTTCACATCACCGTTTTACTCTGATCGCGGCAGTTGCAGTGAAAAAAACGCAAGTGCCGGGCATATATTGCATAATGGCCGCACTTGCGGTTCATCTGCAGCAAGCCCCATGCAATGTCTATGGGGCTTGCGGCAGGTGCGGAGTAGTTGCGGTTTCGGCACTTGCGGACGCAAAAAAAATGCGGTCAGCCACGTTTTTTTCGCGGCCGCACCTGCCGCAAGTGCCAAAACCGCACTTGCCGCACCTGCTGCAAGCCCGCATATACATTGTATGGGGCTTGCCGCAACTGTGCAGCAAGTGCAGCGGTTATGCAGTAATCGCGGCAGATGCGTTTTTTTCACCACATCTGCCGCGATTTAAAAAAAACGCTGATGTGAAAGCAGCCTTATTCTACTTTTTTTTTTACATGTTTTCTGCATGTGTCTGCACCACATGACACAATAATAATCTTCTTCGACAAACTTCTTTAAACATATGTTTGCTAGTTTTGTCTTCCTGTTTTTGCTTTGCTTTTTTAAAGGGGTTGTACACTACCTGGATAACCCCTTCTAATTACACATTCTCCCCCCAGTTAAATTAAAAGTGTCTGTACTCACCTCCCGTACCGATGCCATTGCAGCAGTGTCAGTAAGGCTAGGGCCAGAGTCAAGTTTTAGTATTGCTCATGGGAGTCGCGCTTAAAACTTAGATTTTGGCAGCATAATCGTGGTGCTACCGCCATGGTAGTGTCGCGTTAACGCTGCCCATATTAACCTATGGAGGCCCCACCACTAACTCGACTCCGACGCTGTCATCAGATGGAAATCTCGCTGTATTTCCTAACGCGAGAAAAGATGTTGCAGTAAGCATCTTTTTTCGCGTTAGGTAATACCGCAAGATTTCAAACAGATGTCGGCGTAGGAGCTGTGTTAGGGGCGGGGCCTCCACAGGTTAGTATGGGCAGCGTTAATACGGCGCTACCATGGCGGTAACACTAAGTTTATGCTGCTGCAAACTATGTTTTCAGTGCGACCCCCCGGGCAGCGCTGAAAACGTTAATATGACCCTAGCCTAATCGTGCGAGCCCTCCATCCAAACACCCCCGGATTTTGTCTCCTCACCTTCTGACCAAATAAGATAATCAACAGGAAGTGAAGCTGCGGCTGCCGCCCAACTCCTTCCGACTGCTGATTTGGTTTGAAGGCGTGGCGAGAGAAGCCAGCAGAGATTGGACACAGGTCTCGTGCAACCTTGCAATGTCCTGTGAGCCTTGGAATTGCGATTACCACCACCACTGTAATGGCCCCGACACAGGAGGTGAGTACATATATGTGTTTAAGCACAGGTGTCTAAATGAAGTCCTAAATTGTTTACTGTATTAAAAAAAGACTAAATTCTGCTATTCCTTCTATGAAAACAACTCTACTGCGGATTCCGTCTCAGAGTCAGCTATATGATTTCTAATGAATCTCATTATAATACAGCAACTCAATGAGACTAATTACATTACGGATCTATAATGTTTGCCAGTGGATCAGGTGCTACATGGTAACCAAGCACCATTCACCAACATAATGCAGTAACACAGAATATTTAATTTGGTTGTGACCTATCTTTTTATGATTTTGATCTTGCATAGTCCTGAGATGACTATTTTTAATCCTAATTTATTTTATTCTAAATCTAATTCTTTTAAAGTCTTTAATTTCATTGTCTGGAATCCATTAGCATTAGGGAAATTCTTAACAAAGTAGTTCTAATTTTGTTTGCTGGAAGCATTTGTTCCGCTTTGCAGACCTAGTTTTTTTTTTTCTTCCGTCATCATACTGTCCTAATTAAGTCTTTCTGGTGGATTTTTTCCTCCATTGTGATTGTGTATTGATTACTACATCCCGATGCAGTGATGCTGTGCCAGGTCTGCCATTCACTTTAATATGCTTGAACTATTTAAGGAGCACCATATTTCTGCTTAATGCAAAGAAGCAAATTAACCTTCATTTGACCTTGTTCGTACATCTTTAGTGCACTAGCTTCTGATACTGATGTAGTCACTACTTCCATTTTCCAGGCTTATTTTCAGAAGATATCCTTTGCAGACTTGCGATAACCTAATTGACTATGCTGATAAGTGCCAGATTCAAGGCTCTCATTGTTATAGCAGCCATGTCTGGTTTTACAGCTCCAGCAGAAATTAGGAGTAAACATTATTGAATTTTATTCAGATTTTCTACAAATCTGCCAGCATTCCTAATTAGCCATGAAGCAGAGGAACAAAGACATTTTGTGAAATATACTGTACTGCAAACTGAGCGTATCGTTGAGGGTCTGGTTAGTGTTTTGAGAATTTGTCATAGGCCGGAGACACAGGGTGCGAGTTGCATGCATGCAAGATACTTGCACGAGTCTTGCATGCATCATCCAGCATGGCCACCAGCTCTCTGGACAGGAGTGAGTTAGCTGCATGTGTTACTATGCAGCTGACTCGCTCCTGTCCATAGAGCCGACGGCTTTGCCGGGTGATGCATGCAAGAATCATGCTGATATCGCACATGCAACTCGCACCGCGTGTGGCCACTCATAGGCTACACAATCATTGCTTTCAGCATTGCTTCCATCCAGGCTTCTTTCTGAACCCTTGCAATATAGAATTTATGAGCCCCTGAAGGAGAAATTCACTACAAAAAGATACATGGAGGTGAAATGACCTTTATTTGTAGGGTTTTGTCTTGATGTCCATGTTTGCAGAAGAGAATAAGAATGTAATTGACAATGCGCTTATGTCCTTCTGAAAAGAAGAGCAATGCTACAAAGGAGCACAAATGGTGTCCATATGACCTCCATTTATCCATTTATCTCTTTGTAGTGAATGGCTCCATCTGGGGATTCCAATTTTTAGGGATTTATATGGAGGTCCAAGATAGAAGCAATCAAGGCACTGATGAATGCAATGTGTACTTGGTCTTCCTCTTCCTACCATTGATAAGCTGAATTGCCTGGCATACCTAGCAGGCAGTTAAGCCTAACATTGCTGTTCATGCACAACATTACTGTTAAAAGCAAAAGGATGTGTTCACACACAGCAAATACATTCTGGAAAAAAAACCTGCATTTGTGCTGAAATCCATTGCAGAAACCTGTGACAGATCCTTTTATTTGTGCAGCCTCTTCTGCTGTTGGCCCTTGCTTAGGTTAACCCTCATCAATGAGCCTAATTCCCATAGTCTTTGGGTGAATCCACTCAAAACCACTTTAATTTGTGAAATGTCACTTAAATAATTGGTTGTGGAAACCACATTGGATAAAATGCAGTTGCATGAACAAACGCAGAGTTTTTCCTTTAAAACTTGTCATAGAACAATGGGGATTTTGCCACACCGAGCCAAAAACAATGTGAACAAAGCCTTAAAGTATAACTGTCATTTTAATTTTCATAAATCAGTAGCATACATGAAAATAAAAAACTTTGTAATATATCTTCTTGAATAAATCTGCCAAGAATTATGTTTCATTCTCAATATTCTCGATTTATGGCAAAATCTGTATTCAGTGAAGACTTTCCCATTTCTGAGATAGGAGATGGCAGATGCTCCTGATGAGATTCTATGACGCTGGAAGGAAAGAGGAGCTAGAGGCAGAGGGGGGAGCTACAGGCAGAGCCTCACCCCTCCCCTCTTCTATCTACATAGAACAGGGGTCTCCAACTCCAGGCCTCGAGGGCCGCCAACAGTGCATGTTTTCAGGATCGCTTTAGTATTTCACAGGGGTTGGAATCATTACCTGTGCATTTGATCACATTAGCCCCTGTGCAATACTAAAGAAATCCTGCACTGTTGGCAGCCCTCGAGGCCTGGAGTTGGGGACCTCTGACACAGAATCTCATCAGTAACAGCTGCCATCTCCTATCTCAGTAATGGGAAAGTCTTCACTGTATGCAGATTTAGCCCATGATTTGAGAAGGAAAGTTAAGTTCTAAAGGAAAAAGAAGCAGATTTTTTTTATAAGATATATTACAAAGTTGCCTTTTTTCATGTGAATTGTGAATTGATGAAATTAAAATTAAACCATTGGTTACTTTTTAAGCCCCCATTATGGTACTTCGTTTGCCCTACAGGATGGAAGTGTCTAGTGCTGGTGTCCCTCTTATCACCTTTTCCATGATACTTGTGCAAATATTCAAATTGCTGGGGTCCGATCTCAGAAACCTACACAGAGTGGCAGAATGAGGAATTTATAACCAGGACAATTTTATTCCTGCTTCAAAACTGAATAGTAGGTTAGATACCTGAAAACCGCTCCCTTCATTGTCTATGGGGCTGCTAGAAAAAGCCAAACTCAGCAACTGTGCTGTAGCCTGAAATAATCTGATACATTGTCATCTTATTAGCTGCAGCCAGCAGAATGGACATTCTGTCGGTCCCTCCTCCTCCCTTATATGGTTACATGCCCCGTATTCAGTGTGAGAAGCTTGAGGACGGATCTGACTGAGAATGAGCAGATGTCTGCTTCACACGCAGTCTAGTGAGGACGCCTTGTGGAAGGTTTATGAATGGTTTCCTTCTAGATTTTATTAATAAGGTATATTTGAAAGTTTATTAAAATCTTTTGCTTTACATTATTATGAAATAAAAATGTAAACGGTGGTTTCCACAGGAGGAAAAGTGCTGGATCGTGTAGTTCATAGACCAATTATGGTGATCAGAAAAATGGCCAAAAGAAAAATGCCCACAGGGTTGGGGTTAGCGGTAGGTTTAGGGTGTTAGAGTAGACGTTAGGGTACCTTTACACGCCGCTACTGGCGGGTGGCTACAACCGGATACATGCGAGAAATGTATCTTGCACCGGCAATTCACGCCGTGGTAGCGGCGTGTGAAGACGGTTGTAGCCACCCGGCAGTAGCGGCACCTGTTTCAGAGCACTGCCCCGAAACAGGTGGCTACCCAGGCGATTGTAGCGACCTGTATCGGCGTGTAAAGAAGCAACAGAAGGGATGTCTGGACACCAGCCTATGTACCTGGTATGTAGCTGGGGCGTGAAACAGGCTCCGGGTTACCGCGCCCCATCAGCGATCATTGGAGGAAGCTCCTGCATTACGATTGGTAGTCGCTGCATAGGGAGGCATATTTAAGGAGCTGACCAGTCACACTACACAATTGCTCGAGCATCATGTATTAAACAGCCTCCTGCGATGCCTGCCCAATCATGATGTTCTTGTTTTGTCCTATCAGCGTACGGACGTCTCGTAATCCACAATTGTGGCACGCCTATGTGTTGTCCCTGCTGCACCAGGTCCGCCCATATTAGCTTGTTGTAGCGGTGTGTAAATGAGGTAAGGTGCTCGGCAGAAGGTAACTTGAGACACCTGGCGGTGTATCCAGAGATAGATGTAACCTACTGTAGCGCACCTTGTTGCAGCATGTAAAGGTGGTGCGATTACCGTTTGCAACCGTTTGTGCGTGCTCGTGCACGTGAAGTAGCTGGTTGTAGCCACCATCCAGTAGCGGCGTGTAAAGGTACCCTCAGGGTTAGGCATTAGGGTTGCCTGTGGGCATTTTTAAGGGAACCACCAATTATATGTACTATATAGTATTTTTACTTATATTTTTAACTTTTATGACCATCTATATAGAGACATTAATTTGGTCAAAGAAGTATCATGGCTCTGATGCCAAATTAATCCTTTTAGATATCGTTGATATGGTACATAATAAAAACGTCAGGTTTTGGATTTCTATATTTTTGGCAGTAAGGATAGTGATTCAGACTCTTCGATTCTTGATGACAAAACGCCCCCAGAACCTTTGAAGGAAGGGAAAAAACTCAAGACTGGATTGCCTTCTTTTTTGTAAGGTCCCAGAAGAATCACAGTGAAAGACTCCATATTTTGCCATTCTTTACAAGACATGAAAAATTAATTTCACCCTTCATTACCCTGACGACTTGTGTAGTCCTCAATCTAATTTGTAAAATGCTAGCACACAAATTAATATGTTCTGTTAAATCAAATGCTTGAGTCTGTAAATGTGAAAGTGGAAACACTTCCTGTCAATGTTTGCTAGCGGGGTAACATACATTACTACATAGCACATGTGCTTCTTATTAGCATAATTTATCATATGTCTTGGGTGTAAATTAATGACTACTTGATAATCTGATACTTATGAAAATGATCTCAATGTATTTTGTGTATTCTGAAATTCAGGAAACACAGTATGAATTAAACTATTAAGCTTTCTATTTGAAAAGATACAACAAAATGCAAGTCGAAATATAGTTTTTAAAATGAAACGTTTTGTGAGACTGGAAGTGAATAAAGTAAATGATGTGATGAATAATTTACTTCGTATTGTTTGTTTGTAGCAATCCATACATATTTTTCCTGTTTCAAAGTTATAAAGCTATTACAAGATATAGGTTTAAATGGAGCCTGTCAGAAGATGTACACAGCCCAAACCATAGTCAGCATTGGAGATGAATGAACCTTTTGAAGTTTGGGTTTGGTTTGGTTTGCCGAACTTCCGAACCGCATTGAAATCAATGGGAAGCAAATTCTAGGGCATAGAAAACACATTCAAAGCTGCCAAAACAGCTCAAATTAGGGCAGACACCAGGAAAAGTACAATCTATTCCCCAGAGTTAACATTTTTATCATGGTGCATTATGGATGCATGGAACAAGGCCTGGCTCTGCATTTCACGTTTCAGGTGTAGGCAAGATTCAAAGAACCCTGCTAAATGCATGAAACACACAAAAAAGGCACCCCAAGAAGAGTCTCCATATATCAAAAAAATTAGGGCGAGATACCACCAAAGTGACATCAACTGACCCAGACCAAAAATTGCAGAATGGTGCAGCCTGTATGCATGGCACATGGTCTAGAACAGGGCCTGACCTAGCATTTCAAGTTTAAATATTGAACAGGGGGGATTATTGACAGGTATAGGACTGTTAGGTAGGGTGCCCTCAAACCTTATGCAAAAGCTCTAATAAATGTTATCCTCCACCACCCTCACGTGGCACAAGTATCAGCTTCAAGGACTACTAAAGGAAGAAGGATTCAGGTGGATCAGTGACCTGTATAGGCCCACATGGCAGGGGACCCTCAATCCTTATGTAATCACTCCAGTAAATTTTATGCTCCGCCACTGTCAGGTGGTGCAACTAAATGTTTCTTGGAATATTACTGAAATAATTATTCAGCTGGGTCCTTGACCTGTATAAGCCCAGTGGGCAGAGTGCCCTCAAACTTCATACAACCACCCCAGTCCATTTTATGCTTTGGCATAGTCAAGTGGCATGAGTATAAGCTTCATGGATTACTACAAGTAGAAGGATTCAGGTGGGTCAGTGACCTATGTAGGCCAAGTTGGCCCTCAAACCTCATGCAATTGCTCCAGTCAATTTGAAGCTCTGCAACTCTCAGGTAGCACAAGTATTAATTTCATGAAGTACTACAAATATACAGGTAGGAGAGTGACATGTGTAAGCATTATACTCACAGAGCCCTGCTAAATTCAGGAAACAGACAAGGAGAACTAAAAAAGAATCTCCACATTTCAAAAATTTAGGGCCAAATACCACCAAAGTGGCATCAATTGACCCAGAATAAAAATTGTAGAATGGCTCAGCCTGTATACATGGCACAGGGTCTGGAACAGGGCATGGCCTAGCATTTCAAGGTAAAATATTCATTAGTAACAAAAGAATGAATGAAACATGAAGGTACCATACTCACAGAGCCCTGCTTAATTCAGGAAACAGACATAAAGATCCACAAAAAAAGTCTCCACATTTCAAAATATTAGGGTCAGATACCACCAAAGTGGCATCAATTGGCCAGAATAAGAATTGGACAATGGCAAGACCAATAGAGCACACTGAAAAGTACATCGCCTAGTCTCAGCAGTCTGCCACTGTGGTGGGAAAGTACTTGAAGATCTATGGCTTTTCATCTTGATGAAAGTTAGGCAGTCTACCCTTTCAGGAGACAGCCAGATGAGCTTATCCATCAGGACACCATCAGCAACCCTGAAGACACATTCTGAGAGAATGCTGGCTGCTAGGCATGACAAAACCTCCAAGGCATGACTGGAGAGCTCAGGTCATTTCTCCATTTTTGTAGCTCAAAATGAAGAAGGGTCCAAAATCCCTCTATGGCATGGACATCTTCATTCACTATACATTTGTGCCGAGAACTTACAACTCTGCCCTTCCCCTTGCCAAAGAGATCTTCACCAACCTGATCTCCATCCTCACTATCCAACAATCCCAAAAATCTCTTTGACACCTTTCACTCTCTCCTCAATCTTAAAGTGCAGGCTCCGATCACTGACCACTGTGCTGATGATCTGGCCTCTTACTTCACTAAGAAAATAGAAAACATCCGTCAGGAAATCAACTCTCAACCTCAAAGCGCTGTTACTCCCATCCCTCATCATATCTCCTCTGGCTCACTCTCCACATTTGACCTAGTCACAGAAGAAGTCTGCAGGCTCCTCTCTTCCTCTCGTTCCACTACATGCACCACTGATCCCATCCCCTCCCACCTACTCCAGTCTCTCTCTCCAGTGGTCACTGCTCACCTCATCTCTCCCTCTCTTCTGGCATCTTCCTCTCCTCCTTCAAACATTCTATCATTACTCCATTATTAAAGAAAAGAGCTCTTGACCCATCCTGCACAAATAACTACAGACCAGTCTTCAACTTCCCCTTCATCTCCATAAACTCTTGGAGCTCCTGGTCTACTTCCGCTTACCCATTACCTCTCCACTCACTATCTTCTAGATCCATTACAGTCTGGTTTCCACCCCCTACATTTTACAGAAACTGCCCTCATCAAAGTGACCAATAACCTTCTGATTACAAAACATAATGGTGAACATTATTATTCTTCTTGATCTCTCTGCAGCCTTTTACACTTTTGACCACCATCTCCTACTATCTATGCTGCACTCCATCGGCATTAATGACACCGCTCTCTCCTGGATCTCTTCCTATCTTTCCAACCGCTCTTTCAGTGTATCATTTGCTGGCTCCACTTCCTCTCCCCTTCCTCTCACTATTGAGGTCCCTCAGGGTTCAGTCCTTGGCCCCCTCCTTTTCTCTCTCTTCATGGCCCCTATTGGACAGATGATCAGTAGATTTGGCTTCCAGTACCACCTTTATGCTGATGACACACAACTATACACTTAATCCACTGACCTTACCCCCCCCTGTATTATAGAATGCCAATGACTGTCTTACCGCAGTCTCCAATATCATATCCATTTTATACCTGAAACTCTTCTTTTCCTAAACTGGACTTCTTATGATCCTGCCCTCCACTAATCTCCCTAAATCTGACATCTCCCTCTTGGTGTGCGGCACCACGATAACGTCTAGGCAGCAGGTTCGATGTCTGGGTGTTACGTTTGATGCTGATCTTTCATTCACTTCCTATATACAATCTCTCACCCGCTCTTGTCACCTGCAACTGACGAACATCTCTAGAATTTGCCCTTTCCTCACCATGGAAACAACTAAAACCATCACAGTGGCCTGATCCAATCCCGCCTTGATTATTGCAACTCTCTATTAATTGGCCTCCCCCTCACTAGGCTTCCCACTCTCCAGTACATCCTTAATGCAGCAGCCTGGGTCACTTATCTGGCTAACCGTTACTTGGATGCTTTTGCTCTGTACCAGTCATTGCACTGTCTGCCCATACACTATGGGATCAAATTCAAATTGCTTGTTCTCACCCACAAAGCTCTTCACGGTAGAGCATCTCCCTACCTCTCTCCCCAC